>BGPR01003038.1:20452-105974 GCA_013235015.1 Araneus ventricosus | reverse complement strand
AAAAAAAAAAAAAAAAAAAAAAAAAAAAAAAAAAATCCAAATTTTGACTCTTTATATCTTTGTTGAGTCAAAATTTAAAAATCTGAACATTTTACAGATAAACACTCTATAGTGTATTATATTGCTGTAGAAATTTCATGTTTGAGATTTATCTACAAGTCAAGTTAGTGGACTTTAAAAATCCCATAAAAAACATATTTTTGTGTCATTAATAAATTATAATATGATCTCAAGTAATATTTGTAACTAAATTTACATTTCAAATTAATGCAAACTAAGGTAAGTGCTCCAGTAGTGGGCCACTTGAATTTTTTAATTGAAAAACAAGAAATTCCATCATTCCAATGAAATAAGAGATCTGCCTCTGGTAGGCTGAAACCCTTATCAACTAAATACCAAAGGCACAGCCTTTATTTACTGTTTAGTTAGGAGCTAGAAAGTTTGTTGCTGCAGTTGGTCTCTGAGAGAAGCATTTTTAGCTTATTCTTAGTGATTTCCTTAAGAGGTAACTCTTCATTCAACTATTTTTTAGCATACATTCTATTTGTTTTTAAAATGAATTGTTATTGATATTATTTGATTATATAATGAATGTATTATAAACTATCTTTAAATTAAATAATATTGATAATTTATGGATAGTGAAGGGGGGCCCACTTTTGGATCATTGTTTTGCTAAGTGCTCCAGTAGTGGGCCAGTACTGGAGCACATGTTTTCTCTCAAATAGACTGTTTTGTGATGTTTAATAAGAAGGTTATAGCTTGTAAAGTCATTTTATTTAATTAGATTTACTTTATTTTTATCAGAATCAGTAGTGGGCCACATGGCCCACTTCTGATACACTAATGGAACATTCTGACCAATTACTTAAATAATAAATATTTTATAGTACTGTTGAGGAAAAGACTGATATTCAAGAATTAGTTGGGCTCTGTAACGAGGCAGACAATAATAACTATTGCATTGCTGGACCATCGAAAAATATTTCATCACCATTTAAAAGGGCTCTTTTCTGGCTGCAGAGGCAAGATGATAAAAGAAAAAAAAAAGATTTATTCAACATAAACTATCAAGATTTAATATCCATAATGCCCCAAACAGAACTTAAAATGAAAGATCGATAATTAGCATATACCTTTAATAAAAAATCGGCTGTTAGAGAAAAAAATGTAAATCTCATGTGACTAGAATCTATAAATAAAAGATTTAACATATATCCAGCCATTTTTATTGTATTTTTTTATAGTGTATAATGTTAATGTATTGTTATTATTACTATATATAATGATTTTATTCTTTTTTCTTTGGCACAATTGACAAATCTGGGTGGCCCGCTTTTGGTATGCCCACTACTGGTACATCAAAAGTTTGCTATGCCCACTTCTGGTGCATAGGAGTGACCTAAGTTTTTAAAAATTATATTACAATTATTTTGATATTTCAGGTGATTATTATTTTAAATAAAAGTTGGAACAACCGCAAAAAAATACAGATTAGCGAAACTTCTCAAAAGTTTAGATGATAATTGAGGAAATACCCTTAAGTGGCCCACTACTGGAGCACTTACCTTATCAAATTATTTCTTATGGCATATATATTTTTAATTAAAGCACCATCTGGTGCATTAATTTTACTATGTATTTACAAAAGCAGGTCTCCAGCGACCGTACACTAACCAAATATTGACACCTGCAGAAATGTCTGAATTTTGTCAAGGACATTCAACAGGGTTGTCGATTTATTTTATTTTAATGATTTTTTTAAAACTATATATATATATTTAACATTTGTATATTAGACAATGAGACCTGCAGTCATAGAATTTTATATATATAGCAGCATACCAGTTATTAAGCTGTACTTCCCTTTAAAAAAAATTAATTAATTAAAAAAATTTCATTAAAACATGTAACAACTATTTAAAAAATATTTGTGCGAAACACTATTTATTTTTCTCCAATATTAAAATGAAACTCACTGCATTTTACTGTGTTCTTTCTTTGTAAACATGATCTTTTCACAATATTTATTTTATAAAAAAGAAGCATCTCGTACTTTGCATTTTATTGTGTTGCTCATTAGAGATTTATTTAAAATCTAATTTGCTTGTGTTCTCAAAAATAAAGATACGAAAGTACTGCAGTTACATCAATTCAATGAAATATATTTTATGTTCTATATATTCTTTCTTTAAATATACATTTAAAAATATTTTTAAATCACTATTTAAAGATACATGAACAATTTTATTTCATTACAGCAGTTTAACTTGGTATTTAAAATAAAGTGATTTAAATAAGTGCTTTTTTTAAAAAAAAAAAAAATCAGTTGATTTAAAGGTAGAACAATAAACATGACTCAAGTGTATAATATATCAATACTTTAGTGATGTGTAAGTTGTAAATAAAATATCAATACTTTTATCAGAAGTTTTAAAGTGTTTTAACAATAGCATCCATAGTAAAAAACTGTGTTATAAAATGATGAATAGAGAAGCCTCAATTATACTGTGGAAGCTGAAGCGACCATGAAACATATTCAAATAATTCAAGTTCATTATACATTTAAAACGTGAACCAGCTACTTCATGTGAAAAAGGTAAGTTTATATGTAATAGGTAATATTAGTTGAGATCAAATTATAATTTATTAATGATAAGAATGATACATAGTCAAATCAATGCTCCGTCATTTTTGGCAAAAAATGTTTTTTTATGTGACTTTTAAAGTCCTCTAACTTGACTTATAGAAAAATCTCAAACATGAAATTTTTACGGCTGTATAATACACTATAGAGGGTTTATCTGTAAAATTTTCAGATTTTTAAACTTTACCCCAACAAAGATATAAGGTTTTTTATAATTTTTTTGAAATTTTCGGATTTTGAAAGCCCCTTAACTCTTAAAAGAAGCAAATCTCAGGGTTAAAATTTTTTGTTAATACAGTACATTAAGGTTAGCTACACATGCCCACAAAAGTGATATACAGGGACGTGGCGAGCGTCTCACATCTGGGGGGGTGTGAGATCCAAAAAATGCCGACTCTCAAGATGAACTTTGCAGACTTAAAAGACAAATATTTTTATAGTGCCTAATATACATACATGTTTCTGCTGTGATGCATAATATCATTTTCAATGATGAGGACACGAAATATCTAACGTTTCAAACAAAGGCAAACGACATGCCTTCAAAAGTCACATTGAAAAAATAAAGACAAAATTTAGCTTAGCAAAGGAACGATTTTATTCCCTCCTCGGTAGGAAGTTCTAACTCTCGATGCAAAATAAACTCGTCCTCTATAAATCACTTTTGCGACCATTGATTAGCTGTGCTTTCCCAATGTATGTGTGTGGGTTCAACCCATCAGAAAAACTGAGAGCACTACAAGAAAGATATCACAAATGTCCTCAGAAACTAAAGTTATTCGTAAAGATCTGAAACGCAAAACCATTTGGGATTTATTTAAAATATAGAATTAATAAAAATATTTGAACAAAATGGATAATAGATATTAACGAAGCCGCAAGAGAGATTTCAGTGCATGATTCTAGTATAAGAACAGTCGCAGAGCAAAGTTCTATTTAGAAGCACCCTCACCTTAAGACTTTCGGAATCGACATATAGCCTGATTTCTCCAATATAATCAAAAGAACATATCGACAATGCAGTACAATTTTATTAATATAAATTATTTCATTATCACTATAATTACTTTAAACTGAATTTTATTTCTTACCATCATTAAACTCAATTAATCATAAATAACACATTCTGATACATAATCAATATACATACATATAATATTTAAATAATACGAATAATAATCCATCCTTGGGCGCTTAACATATCATGCCACTAACATTTATTCATAGATGTGGACAATAAAAAAAATCACAGTCTGAAAGATCCCTCCTTTGGTCATTTCCTATTACTGAAATAATTATTGTAATTCAGGTATTTAAAATATTATGAAAAAAACACATCAAGGTGTTAATTTTTTTAAAATATGCAAACAATAAAAATATCAATTTTATTAATCTTTAATTTTTTACATTTAAAATTTGAGAATTATTTTATTTAGAATCAAAAGTGAAATATTTTTACAGAGGCCAAATCATTATTCTTTATATCCCTAATCTCGATGTTAAAAAAAACACTGCTTCGAAATTCAACTCATTTTGAATTTCCGTTTATTACTATTATACACACGGTATTCGAATGGAAAAAGGTTCTTTTATACCTCATCCGAATTCTTGAAAAATCGCAAACATCCGCTGGTAATATATATGCATAAATTTGCAGAATTTTTTTAGATATATTAAAACAAATCATGTTAAATAAACAAATAATTAATGCAACAAAAAGCAATGTAAAATAATGAAAAACAGTGCAACTTGACTAATTCGAATTTAATTTAGAAAATCTTTGTGTAAAAGTGAATACAGCATGAGAAAAAGGCAATTTTAACTAAAAAAGGCAAAAAAAAAAATCTATTTTTAAAATTTACCACCTTTAATAAAGAATACATAATGAATAAATAAATAGTGTGAACTTTTAATTATCAAAGTAATAATATTTAATTTATCAAAGTAATAACAAAGTAAAAAAAATAATGTTAATAAACTTACTTAAAGCTTAAATTTAAAATAATTCAAAAAGTGAGAAATATTTAATTGCTGTTTTGATTGGATTCTAGAGTCAATAAAGAACCTTAAAAAGTTATTTATTCACGATCGATGAGCATACAAAGTAAGGACGAAAGCAATTTAGAAATATAAAAGAATTTAAAATTTTCATTCTTGACATTTAAGTAAGCAAAATAAATTCGAATTACAGATTATATTTAGGCATTATGCGTATAGAAATTTTAAGAATAGAGAAAAAATCGAATTACTTACGAATTCGGATAAAAAATGTTTGAATTAACGAAGTTCCGCAGTAATAATAATGATTTAATTCACCTATAGTAAAGCAGGTTTGGTGTATAAAGGTCGCACTGTACTTGATCAGCTACACTCCGCTTTCTGGATTGAGATTTTTTTATGTTGTCTTTAACTTTACTACTATTCAGGATAATGTCCATTCGAGTTTCCCGCCCAATAAGAAGTTAGGGGGTTTAGTGATGTAAAAACAACTACATTCCCCCGATCATAAATCTGTCAGTCTACTTCCACCCTTTTTTTCTCACGAATGGTGCAATCCGAAGACACCATGAAATTACAGGATTCTTAAACTGTCCTGCTCGCAAAAGCTTCCAGGGTTGGAAAAGAGATTATTTTGTTGTTCCTTATGTGGTATTTGTTTGTGGTATGTTGTTTTGTTTGTTTCCTTATGTGATATTTCAATGTTTCTGGGCATAATTATCAAGATTTTGGAAGAGAAATGCTTACATTTTACATAAGAGAAAGAACGTCCCCCAAAATGAGAGCTAGATATATTTTTCTAACATTAAACACACCGACGCACAAAAAATAAATAAATAAAGATGTTACAGAAAGATTAAAAATATACGAGATTTTTTTTTAAAATCAAAAATGAACATATCCATTTTACAAAGTTGGTTTTAGAAGTGCATATTTTTAGTTTTGCTAGAGAATTAAGAACATTGGGTCATTTTACAAAGGGGAAAAAATAAGTTATGAGGCAAAATTGAATGATACTGCACCCTCGTACAGTTGGGTACTCAGATGAGAAAATTGTAACAAAACACTTTTTAGAAAAAAAAAGCAAAAATATTTAACCTTTCATTTTTAAAGAAGCTTTATTTATGACCATTTTTTCTTTTGAAATCTAGGGAATGCACATTTTTAATAGAGAAAAAGGAATATAAAAAAGTTCCAAAACTTTATTTTTAAGCAAAAGTTTGTTGCTGAGGTCAGCGGCATAAGATTGTGACATTTCTTAAAATTCCTGAAACAGTTTAGCATTTGAAAAATGTAATTATTATTAGCAGCCAACAAATTTGCATATTTTAAGAGGCTAAATTTTACACTCTCAGGATTGAACATGTTTCAATGCAATCACTGAATGTTACTGCTAGTCAAGTTTCTTTCTGTATAAAAAAAATCGATAATAGAAAAAAAAATTATAGTAAAGTTGGAGAGAAAAGAAATCCATTCATTCATATAAGCTTAGCAAGGAAAGGTTAAAATATACACACCGAGTTAATATTTGTCTCCTGTTGTATAATAAATCGCATCATTATGGCTTGTACATCAAATTAACAGAATTTTTATATAAAATATTTTTTTATAAATATATGATGAAAGCTAACATTTTAAATGAATGCTATTAAAAATTGTTAGCGTCTCTCAAAGTTTCTTAAATCAATATTATAAAAATTTTAAATAATTATTTATTCCTTTTTTATGTCGTGGAAAAATTTTCATAAATGTTTTTTTATACTTAAAAATATAACAATAATTATGCAAAAGAAGCCCGCAGTAAATATTAAAATTTAAACTGTCTTTTCATTTTTTGATTATTGTTACTCAATTCTTCTATCGAATTAATGTTATTTTTTAAATTCTAAGATATTAAGAAAACGTAGTATTGATATTTTCTCTTTTAACTTATCTGAAAGAAAAAAGGAATAAAGACTTAAGATAGATGACGATATTTGCATTAAAAACTCTTTACTTTCTGACATGCGAAGTAAAAAAAAAAAATTATAAACGCCAAAAAAAATTCGACGTCGAGATTTTGATGATTTTCTACATTAGAGTACCCGTATACGAAAAAAACATTTTCTGGAATTATATATGTCTGTCCCTTCGTCCGTCTGTAAAAACATACCGATTTCGGTGTGTCGTCATTTTCTCGGTAATATCGACTTGCCGTGGTCCCCGATTCAGCGTAATAAAATTCGTCAGTTTCGGCCTTGTGTCCAAGGACTTGACCGGGGGACCAAACAGGGGGGATGACACTTTTATTAGGGAATACACTAGAAAGTCTAGAAAAGAACACTGCCGCGCAGATGGGTAACGGAAAATTTCGGGATCTACAAAACAGTGGCAGCTCATTTCTTTCCTTGCTCTGAGAATTTACCTTTATTCATTTTACTACAGAAGGGAAAGTTTGCCCGAACCCCGGTCAGTTAACAATAGTCACGCCACGCATACCCCTGAACTCGGAGGCGGAACGGCTCCCTATCGGTGACATCAATGGTCTGCAAGAGAATTTAAAAACCAACTTAGTAAATAAAAGTTCACTTTGTTTTTTTCTAACGTTTCAATAAATAATTCTGCAAATGTTGTGGATGCGCAGAATAAAATAATACGTTCGATTACTTTTTCAAAATTTGACGACTCATTTAGTCAATTTGCCGACTTCAGAAAAATCTGGGGGGGTGTCTCACCCCCCCCTTCGCCACGTCCCTGGTGATATAGAGAATAGATTCCTTTTGGGAATGACAAGCCTTCAAAAATTGAAAATTTGTCATTTTTAAAGTCAACCTTAAGCTGATTTTTGCTAATTGGAATACAATTTTCCTTAAATGTGTACTGGAGATAATAAAGGCTATATCTTCCTGAATAAACTGTTTTTGTTTCATCAACCTCAGGTTCACCAGTTCCGAGTAATATAAGTTAACGCAAACCCCTACAAATGTAAAAATCAGCATGTATTGTAAAAAAAAAAAATTGGCTGCCATCGGAATTCAGAGAAAGATAAAAATTTAAAATTAGTCTTTTTGGACTCTCTAATCATGTAGGAATCAACAATAAATCATTTGATTATAAAAAAATGGTCAAGCAACCAGCTCTGGATCACTTGATATGGAAATGACCATTAGATAAGGTTACAATTGAAATTGTGTCTTGTTTTATACACGAGATCAAATTCAGTCTAAGTAACTAAATTGGCTCGAAACCAGTCCTATGCTTACCCAGGAAATGTGGCAATATATTTGTATTACTTAAAAGAATCCCATCAGTTTCATCATATGCAAGGCAGTAGGTAATTTTTCCCTTTAACTCAGCTTTTCTGCATAGTCAATGTGATAACTCTATATACAAGTTTCATATTTTAAACTCAAATAGCAAATAAGAACTTCATGTTTTTAAATGGCATGTTTTTTAATTGAATTATTTGCAAGTATATAGCAATTCTGAAAAAATTTGATGATTCTGTAAAAAAAAATCACGAAGAAATTTTCTGATTCTGAAAAAAAATGCTGAAGACATTATTTGATAATATTTTGAATTTTTAAAAACAAAAGAGAGAATTTAAATAAAAATGTATTGTTAAAAATTATATTAGTAATAGCAAGGAAGGTAGTTATGAATATAAACAAAATTAGTCCAGCAAAAAAGTGCACTCATAAAGACTATAAATTAAAATGAACATTCATAAAATCCAATAAGCAAATGCCAAAAATTTTAATAACATAAAATCTTTCAAAAATACAGTTAATTTCTTTTATAAAAGAAAATCTTACAGTTTCAGGATCTGCAATACATTTTTTAGATATTTCTTGCAACAAGCTTTCTAGTTTATTTCGACTAACTCCTAGCAATGACTGCAATTCCAACTTGCTAAGAGATAGCACATCCTGCAGATAAAAAGTGCAATTCAAAATTTAAGTACATTCAATTTTAAAATTAATGCTATATTTCTGTTACCATGACATGTATTTATCGGTCAAAATGCACTAAGTATAGTGACCGAATACAGCAAAACTTGAAACTTTTAGTCAATTTATGTCCAATTTGGAGACTTCTATACTAACAGAACAGTGACATTAATGTCTGGTAGCATAAATAAAGCTTATACTTCAGCCAAGCTTATAGAAAAGTGTCAAACTAATTTTTTGAAGGCGGAGTAAAAAAAAATCAAAATATATTGTGCTGTAGATCATTTGGAGATACGTTTTGTACTTCAAAATTTATTTTAAAATGTTGTTGAAAAAGTTGAATAAAAAAATATTTTTTAAAATTGTTAAGTTTATCATGTAAATATTTAAAAACAGAATCCGTAAAAGGATGTTTACAAAAAAGTTCAGTCAAAAGAAGCTTTATTTAATTCCAAAAATATCATCAAAGGAAATATTTTTTACATTGTGGAACAGATATAATACAGGTCTAGTATAAAAGTATAGAAAAGTTTTAGGCAATCAATTTATAATAGAAAAAGTGTTTTTGTGATTACGACAAATAAAAAGTTAGATTTTAATTAATAATTTTCACCCAACTATGTTCATTAACTGTGTTAAAATTAACAACTAGCTCAAAAAATTAAATTTCCTTCCTCTTAGGAGAGAATTCTGAAATATCCATGCTTTTGCTCGCAAACGAAAGGTATTAAAAGTCATTAGTCCAAGAAAAAAAGAACCCCTCTCCTGAATGATGCTAACAAACAAAATAAAATTAGAACAATTTTATAAACGGAAGGTGCAGAAAATTTTCTTTATCTTTGGATGAATTTACCTTGCATGTATTTAAGTTGTTCTTTTCCAAAATTCCCACAATATTTTCCGGTAGATGTAATCGTCGAATTTTGTATGATCCCATTTTGTTGGAATCAGTACCAATTAAAAATTCACATGTTGATAAATATCACATGTTTAATGTAAAAGTGAAAACGACGAAAAGAGTGCGCGCTCATTTTTTGAAAAAACTGTATTTGTTTTGGTTTCTCATGTACTTTTGAGCTGAGTCGAGTTGCAAATTAAACTAATATCAATTTTTTTTTTCTGTACAGAACAAAAATATGTTAATATTGTTATTTAGCTAATAAAAAATAAATATTTATTCTACAAGTTTTTTTGTAAAGATTTTCGGTAAAAAATTCTGTATTGTAACTTATGCATCTATGCCTATCTCTTAAGAAAGACTTGAGAACAGTTCAACCCAAATTTTCTGATTCCGTAACTCAAGACGACGTGGGGAAAAAAAAAAAAAACTTTCGAATTAGATGTTGATTAACAATTTTCTGTTTGATAGTGATTTGTTCGAATAAGTTATCTGTTAAAAATGCAATTAAATATCATAAAATTTGATATTCGTTAAATTCTGCTGGAAAAGGTTCTTTTACCAAATTTATTCTTTAGTTCATCTAGATAAGAAACAGATAATGCTGAAAATAAAAACCTGTAATACATTTATATTTTTGAATTTATAAAATCTTTCAAAATTAAAATTTTGATTCACTTTTTAAGATCAGGGAAAGCGATTCATTTTAATTTTTTCAGCCATTCTGTATTGATTTTACAAAAACTAAGGGGTCTATTTTGGTACCCTCGGTTGGATTGGGTTCCGCACGTTAACAACGGAACCCAACCCAACCGGGGGTACCAGAATAGACCCCTAAAACATTTAGTTTAGAAATACGTTTCATAATTTGCTTACCGTTAAATACTTTTTAAAAGATTAAAGTTCTCAGACTACCAGATTTATAGTTAATTAATGATTCACATTTATAGTTAATATTTTTTTCTTACTTTCGGTAGTGCTAATAAGTGAAATACATAGAAATGAAATTTTTCAGACTAGTTGTATTATTTATTTTGAAGTTATCATATGGAATAGAATTCTAATTGCTTTTAATAAAAGCAGATTCGCCTCATTAGCATTTTTTTCTGTTCATTCAATAATTGGTTTATATTATTAAAAAAGTTCTTAATTAATTTTTATAATAGGAAAAAAAGATGCAAGTCAAAAACAGCCTCAAGATTATTTAATATATCTTAATATTTTGTTGCATAAAAAAACATCATTACACAATTTTAATCTAGGATAAACATATATTTTTTATATCACAGTTTTATTTAATGACTGACCAAAAGGTAATTTAATCTGTAAGTTAATATTTGGTATAATAAATTTAAAAACATAGATTTCATCATTATTTAAATTCTAATATGCTGTATTTTCTAACTATTTTATATTGCATAAATATAGTTAAGATAATTTTCAACAAATCAAAACCTTTCTCTGAAAACTTTTCTTCATGTTGACTATATTAAACAAATTTATCTAATCTATGCAAATTCCATATGACAACCAAATGTTAAGTCAATACTTTACAAACATTTAAATATATTGGGTAGTATGGGCAACACTAAAAGACATAATTTTTGGGGTACAAATGGTTATATTTTGATTCTGTAGCTAAATTACAATAATAGAAACAAATTTTCTTACATTTACATTATTATCCTATCAGTTATTTAATATTAGTTATTAGTTCATTTTCCTTCTGTGCAGTGTACTTCTAGGCACACCGTAATGGTCAGATGCCAGACATTTTATTTTCCCAAACACTTGAAATTAGTTTAGTTATATTAATGTCCTGTTTTGAAGCAACATGAGGGCTATTTTGGGATGGACCTCATAATTTTAAACCACGATTATATGAGGAGGATGACACCTCAGCTGTAAAAAAGTATGTTTTACTTACATGGCTCATACTACCCGGCTGACATTAAAAAGAAAAACATGGTGATAGCTAAAGTCAGTAGAAGCAAGATGAAAATTTCATGCCATAATCTAAATAAAGTAAGCTAAATAATAACACTAATTTCATAATTTTATTCTTACATGTAGAAGTACAAGGAGTTGTTAAAAATTATACAAAGCAACCACTTATAGGGTCACAAACAAAGAAAATTTACTGAGGAACAACAACAAAGGAGTTATGTCAACCAGCTATTTCCACATGGCAGACTGATGCTATGGCTGTACTGTAGGCATAATAATGGGCTGCTATCTACCGGTCGGCCCTAGAAACACTAGGTGGCCCATACTACCTGCCTTTCCCCTATATGTATAAAAATAAAAATTTTATTTTGTAATATTTTTTATTTTTATTTTTCAGATAGAAATTGGAATTTAGTATTCTTTTTTGAAAGTTAGAATACATGTAAAACAAAACTATTTTGCTTTCAATTAAGGAGGTTAAATACTCTTTTTTTTTTTTTGCTTTCTTAAGTATGTTTTTAATAGCTTTTATGTTTTTACTAGCCAATAAAAAGTATATTGAGTAATAGTTAATAAATCAATACAAGTAAATTGTAGAATTTGATAAGGATAGTAAATCATTAATTAAAGAAGCCATTGTATAACTCTCTACCTGAAATACAACAGATGTTAATAAATTAAACAGAATCTGCATTCATTCAAGCAATAAATATGTTTTAAACATATGTAGTCTTTTTCTTTCATTAAGATGTGTCACTTGCATACAAAACTATTTATCACTTGCAAAATTTCCAGACCAATGAGCTTTGCAGGATACTAATCTGTTTTATAGTATTAAAAATTCAACTAATAATATTCATTCAAAAAATTATTTAATGAAAGACATTTTAAGGTTACGAAAAGAAAAGAAACCCTATAAAGAAGAAAATACTTCGGCCATTAAAGTATGGAGAACATAGATTTTGTGATATCTAATATACATTTTTCTTTCTTTAAAGTGAATTATTTAGACTGCAAGCCAATTTTGCATTTCATACTTGCACTATGTTTAGTATTTAATAAATTTTCAACGCAACAGCTCGCAAACTTTGATACAGATTTTGAAAAGCAATATATAGCAGACTTTCGATTAAACAGGAGTGCATTAACTGGGAAGTGAATTATATGAGAGATATGTTGAAGCTCTTCTTGATTATTTAGATCACCAACAAGACAAAACTGTATGGAAAAATTAATCCTGAGAAATCTATGCAGTATAACCATTCAGATAGAGGCTATTGAAAAGACGAAGCAGATGGCTTTACTGTCACTTCAAGCAGTAATAAATTGTGCAAACGCTTTACATGGTTATGAAATAAAGACAATTGTTTATTTATTCATACTAGGTAGTTTTCATGTAAAAAAATCAATATTTAAGTCACTTGTTAATTCTGAAGCAACATAGCTTTGGTAAATCACAAATTGAAAATTTTTGTATGTTTGAAATCTTTTTGAAAAAAAAAAATTGTGTTCTTATCTGCTAATAACTTTAGAAATTGTTATATTTAGAAAACAACTTTTACACTATAAAAAATCCTCACTTCATTCATTGATGTCAGTTGGATTTTATGATCTTTCTCCAATTTCAACAATTATCAAAAAATACTTTCAACTTATAACTATGATAACTTGGACCCAAATAAATGTATTTCATATTTTCTCTGGATAGAAAGACAAAATACAGGTATATATATTATTAAAAGGATTATATATATTATTAAAAGGATTATATATATTATTAACATTACTTAAAAGTTTTCATATCTTCGTTCAATATGAAAGATAAGCATACTAAAAATTTTTTATAAATATGATGCTTTATTGTTAAGCTTTAGTTCATAGTGAAGAAAATAGAATATGTATTTCGGAAAAATACCTCTTTGGTATACCTATAATTTTAATGTTAAGATCACATACTAAAATTCACTCATCTAGCTCACTGTGTTTTTGATTGATCGTGTTCACATACACATAACATGTAGATGAATTTGGTCCATATTTATTATAGATCTAATAATACCCACTCACTTCGTTCCTCTTAGGATCGCCAACTCTTTGCCGCCAAGAACGGAAATGAGAGAACCTTTGTTTTGGTTTCGGAATAATATTTTTAATGAGTGACGTGTGCACACATTAATCTTTTCATAGGTGTTTTGCGCATCACGCCTTGTTTCAATTGGACTGTTTTGTTCATCTCTTCGATGTGATTGGTCAATTCATTTGAATAAAACTTCGTTTGGAATTCTTTGATTTGAATATCTGTTCAGTATTTTATTCTGTGTGTTTTGGTTCTCAATAAATAACCGAAGCTATGAGTATTCCGCTATGTTGAAAGTGAAGACACTGATGTTTTTTTTAACTTTACAAAAATTTGCCTGGTACACGCTTGAAATGCTGCAGGCAATGCGTGTGGAAATTCTTGTTTTTGGAATTTTTAAAAAAAACTAGATTCCTAACATTCAATTAAAAAGCAAAGCTACTATTTTCATGCTATGGTGAAAGTGAAGCTGCTGATGTTTTTTTAAGTTAAAAAATTTGCCCGGTACACACTTGAAATGCCGCAGGCATTGCGTGCTCAATCTCTCCCTTTCAGGTAACACATGCACAAGAGGGCAATAAAAAGCGCACATCCAAAACAGTATTTGGCGACAGCACATGAAATTACACCAAGAAAAATTGTCGAGAAACAGGTGGGTACCATAAACTCTACATTTACTCAATTTGAGTGTAAAGACGTAACAAATTTCATCCATCTAGTATGTTACATCTTTGTGGACAGAAAGACACACAGATATAATTTTATTTTACTTTATAAAAGTAAATCTGTGAGATCTATAACTTTTAAAATTCATGAAAATCTCAAGGTTGTAATTTTTGATAAATATACTTTCTTTATGAATAATTCTACACAAGAAAGTGAAAAAAAAAAAAAAGAGAGGGAATTGAGAACTTTCTCACTTTGATCCATCATTATAAAATCCATTTTTGTAAGCAGAAATATTCTTCCCTATACAGGTAATGGAAAAAAATACAACAAAACAAATGCAGCAAATAAGACTTGCATACATAAACAAAATAATACAATTACTCAAGCAGAAGAAATTGAATTAATGAACCTTAAAGATTATAAAAAAGATTATTCTGCTTTTAAATAAAGAATTTATAAAAAAAATCTTGTAATTATAAATTGTATTAATCAGTAAATGTAATAAATATCCTGTAAAAATATTTTAAACATTCAAGTTGTGTCATAAGTCTCCTGTTTAAGAAAAGTTGGATTATACTACTGGCTTTTAATTTGTTTAATTTCATAATTAGCAAACAAGTGATA
This sequence comes from Araneus ventricosus, assembly GCA_013235015.1. NCBI lineage: Eukaryota > Metazoa > Arthropoda > Arachnida > Araneae > Araneidae > Araneus > Araneus ventricosus. The sequence goes on along the minus strand of BGPR01003038.1, from coordinate 91,185 downwards.
TTTGCTAAAGTATAAATCTTTAATATCACTTCTTTTACCTGAAAATTACTGATGGTGAGTCAATTTAACAAAATTTCTAAACATTGCTTATTCTGTATGTAACATTTAACATATTAAGCATGTTTGTAACAACTTGTTAGCTTCTTAATAGAACTGTTAATGTAATTCCTCTACAGTATTTTTAATTTTGATTGAATACTTTTTAAAAACATAATCCCAGTAAAAAGTAAAGAAATGAATTTTTTGACAAAAACGTTTAAAGCAAAATTGCTTTTATTCATCATTTATACTAAATGTTCCCCATTCACATTTAATAAATATCTCCAACTGTGTTCATATTAGTTGGACATCAACATAATAATTTTTCTATAAATCTAATTTGACATGATAAATGAAGTGTCCCATTACAAATTTCATTTCTTCTCAGCTGCTTCGCCAGGTAAAGGTATTTCTTTAACAGCAGCATCTTCTGCTCTGTAAGCTGGGAACTGCTCCCATGGCCCAACTAAATCAAATTTGCGGAATTCTTGGGCCAGTTCTAAGGGCTCTATTACAACACGTTTAACTTCATCATCATACCTCACTTCAACATATCCACTCAAAGGAAAGTCTTTCCTGAAGGGATGTCCTTCAAACCCATAATCAGTTAAAATTCTTCTAAGATCAGGATGATTAGCAAAATAAACTCCAAACATATCCCATATTTCTCTTTCATACCAGTTGGCTGCCTTGTAAACATCACAAGCTGAGTCGATTGGAGTTAATTCATCAGTATAAGTTTTGACTCGAATCCTAGCATTGTATCTCAAACTTAACAAATTATACACTATTTCGAATCTGTATTCCCTTGTAGGTACATCAACACCGGCAATATCAACAAGCGATTCAAATTGGGCCAAATGATGATCTTTTAAAAAAGTGAGAACTGGTATAACACCATCTGGAGATATCATGATTTCCAATTCATCTCCATGAGCTATTTGAACTTTCTGAATATATTTTGGTAAGCAATCAGCTAGATATACTCCATATTCAGTTAATTGAGCAGTTTTTAGTTCATCGATAGGTCTAATTGTCGGCTTTAGATCGGATTTTCCAACATCGGCTGTGGTCAAAATTCGAGGAGTTGTTGATAGGCATCTCATGTTACTTATAAATAATGGCCTTACATATTTTACTGGCCGAATGAAACGACTGATAGAAGAAAACATGATGAAAAATCCAAGTGGGAATATTTACCCTTCAAGCTTTCTGCTAGAGTATATTATTGTGTTTACATTTGAGTTGCCAAACAGGTATTTCAAAGACCGATTACGAACATTTTAAATTATGGATTCCAAATGATTACTTAGGCAAATTAAAAGAACTAAAATTTAAAGAAAATACTGTAAAATTCAATTTGTTAATTATTTTTGCAAGAACCAGTTAAGAAACAACACTAATTTTCTATTAAACTATTCTAATCAAAAGATCAGATTAACAAAAAAAATTGTTCCTATCTGTGGCAACATAACAAATGTTTATGAAAATATTTTATCATGTGCGTAAGGGGGATGACATGTCTGACGAATTCAATGTAAATAATAAGACAAGAAATTTTAAGTTTAAACTTTAAAACAATATGACGGAATTTTTGTTCAGAGAATTTTGCAATCATGCATATTTAGGACAGTGGGAGCTAGCCAGAGCATGTGCTTTAGCTTTAATAAAAGCTGAAGCTCCAGATGAAAATAACAAGCAACTTCTGTTATTAACATTGCGAAAGATAGCCAAGAATCCTCATCTTGTTAGGTATTTGTAATTATACTTTTGAATTAAAAAAATTACCGATATTTTTGTGCAATAAATTAACTGCATTAGATGTCTGTTTTTAATAATATTCGTCTTTTTATCAAAGAAATGTACGCAAATGAATTAATTATTGCATACTGAGAAACTGAAACTAACCTTTCTTATGATATATATATATATAAAATTCTAGTTCACCTATTCCGCTTACAGGTGACCTGAAATCAATCATTTTTCGTTTTATGTAGTGTTTTTGATTCTATTTTCATTAATAATCCAGTTGTGATTTTTTAAAACTAATTTCTTACTTGTATTGGAAGTAAAAGTTATAATTACGTTAATTCTTATAGTTTTTTTTCCTTTCAGTAATTCATAGTAAGAATTTAATAAAATAATTAAAATTTCTATTTCATCAGTATGATGTAAATAAACAATGTCACTGTAAAGTATTTCTTATGGAATTGAAATAATAGTTTTATATTGATTTTTTAATTTCAAACTTTTAGCTTAGAAATTTTGAATACATGTTCCTAATCTAATTACTAAAATGATTCTGGATGCATCACTTTTTACTTGTTACCTTCATTTTAATAATAATCGGAACCTACATTTTCTTATATCAAATTTCTTGCATATAGGTTATATATGCCAGTGAAAAAAAAAGCTAAATTTTAAATGGATTTTAAGACATATAATTTAATAAAATTAATATATTTTTATATCCTCATAAGGTTTATAATAAAGTTGCATACCAAAAATGTTTTCATTATTTTTTTAAAGTTTTGTTCCTTTAATAAAAATGTTGAATGATGTTATTTTCTTTCTTCTTTTATTAATTTTAGATCTGCTTGGACAACCGTGTCATGCCCCAGCTATTTTAGTTTTCTGTCCTGTCAGTTGCTTCTGGATGCAAGATGTCAAGTAAGTAATTATTTCAATATAGTGAATGTAGATGTTCATTCATAGGCAGATAGTATTATTTTTATCCTTCTATTCACTTCTTGAATAATTTTTTAAATACAGTAGAGCTCCAGGAATCCGAAATTTTGGATAATCCGAGCATCTTTTTAAAATTTTCTGGAAACTTTTTACTGAAAAATGAAGGAAAAATAACAATTACAAATCAGAAACAAATCTAATGTTTATTCCTAAGTTTAAAGAAGTGTTTGAATTTGTCTTTAAGAATTAACATCTTAATTAGTAGAGAAAAACTTGTATATCTCCTTTTTACCCTCAACTTGTTTGCCATCATACTGAGCGAATCACTGCTTGCTCTCTCTGTATACCTTTACAGAGTACTCAGAGTCAAGACTATTTTGCATTTGGTATATCAAGAGTTCTTTTTTCTTTCGAATTACCCTGATAATCTGAATTCCCCTGCCAGAATACAAACAAAGGTCAGCCCCAATTAGTTTGGATTCCTGCAGTTCTACTGTAAGTGTTTTTTGATACGATTTGAAAAATTGAAAATTATCATTTTCTGTACCCAGTGACAACTCGTATACAAAACTATATATGATTGCTTCACTGGTGATTGATGTAATATGTTTTTCTGCATGATACTACTTAAATTGTTTGTAATTAATTTATAAAAAGAAATTATATTCAAACATACAAGTTGTTTTTAAATATATTAAGTTCATAGACAGGACTATTTAACTAGGCATAAGGACACGCTGCATAGCTTTTTCTACACTGTCAATTTGAGTTGTTACTGCCAATAATGTTTTAGTGAATTAGTATTCCAATTGACTATTGAGTTATGAAACTATGAGTAAAATGTATTTTTAAAAAAACATACATGATTAATTACTACTGTGTTGTAAGAATAAAATAAAATGGTGCAAAGTTTAAAGTAATAAGTTAGACAGGACCTTTAGAACAGCTGAAATTTTATGTGCAGTTATATTTAGAATATCACTGTGAAACTCGAAGAAAATTTTATGTTATAGTTATATTTTAGATTGTTTCCTAGTGTAAAAGGGGCTATTTTGTCAAAAAAATTCTTGAAATTCTTTTAATGTATTTTAGTACTAATTGTTTTTTAAAAATGTATTTTTGTAAGTTTGTAGGTTAAATATATTTATTTATAATTAATTATGCATTTATTTAATATTAATTTAATTTTAATTATTTATTATTAATTTATTTAATATTCTTTAATTTATTTGTATATTTATTTAATTTTCCTCTAAAGTAAATTGCAGAGCAAAATTGAAATTTTCTGGGAGAGAGAGATGGTCTAGTCTTATTTTGATTCTTTTAAATTAGTTAAAAGCTTAACAGCTTTTTATAATTTTAAAACTGGACAGTATATTTCCGTACATAGTTAAGTGTTTCTAACAGAAGGGAAGGGTCTGTCAATTCAGTTGCTTATGTTTCATTCAAAGTCCTGCTCTGCACATAATCCTGAGGCATGTACAACAGTACAAAATGAATGATGATTTTTTTAAACCATAGACTTATATTTGATTGATAGTTTTATTTATTGATCATAAGGGCTTGGATAATTAAAGAACAGCTTTATAACAATTATATAAGTAGCTTGTAGTTCTGGTTTTCTTGAATATTTCTACTTTGATGGTTAAATCATCTGTCTCATAAGCAGTATGTAGTATTCAATTTGAATTCATATGATAACAGCATTTAAATATATCACTATTAGGAAAAATAATTTGTGACTGTAACTGTGGCATTGACTGTGCTGTGTTGTTATTGCACTTTCATCTTCTCTTTTCAACTATTGAAAAACATAATGCTATTTTATGTTTTTTTCCCTCTATGAAAATAAGGCATAAGTTTATGATTCAGTTTGTATTAACTTCTGCTATAACTTTTATAGCTTTATAACATTGGTAGAATTATTGAAATTACAGAAATTCTATAGGAGTTGATAGTTTGTGACAGAATTTTAATGTACAGGGTGCAGCAAAAAAACGTGGACAAAGTTAGTGCATCATAGAATAGAAATTAACTAATTTCTTTTTAATTTGTGTGCATTTCTTCTACTTTAATTATAAAATATTTTATGATATATCTCTTAGTTTACATATTGTTTTTTGGCCTTATTACAATTTCAAGCAAAAGATCTGCTATTTTAGAATGGTTTAAGTGAGGAAAACGAGAGTATGAAATCGTTTGTTTGCTTAATGTGCCTCAGCAAACTGTGTCTGATGCAATCTGCCATTTCAAAGAGCTTGGCAATGATGCTCGACGTCCAGGAAGTGGACGAAAACATAGGGTGAACATTTCCAAGAATCATAAGGCCATCAAAAAGTGAGTTCAATGAAATCCGAGGGTTTCCATGAGAAAGGTCGCCCGTGACATGGGAATAAGTGACTGGTCGGTGCAGTGAATGGCAGAAACAGAGCTTGGACTGAAGCCTTACAAGTTCCAAAAAGTTCAGCTTCTCACTGAAAAAAACAAACTTGTGCGGCTCCAAAGATGCCGAAAACTTTTGAGATGGGCCGCAAGTCAGTGCTGGGAGAGGTTCTTTTTCACTGGTGAGAAGCTCTTTACTATCCAACAAGCTCATAACTCCCAGAATGATAGGATCTAGTCTGTAGATGCTCCAAGCACCTCAGCAATTGTTGAACATCGCCAACATCCAAAGTTGGTCGTGGTCTGGGGTGGAATTTGTGCAAGCGCCAACACACCTCTGGTTTTTGTGGATGAGGGCGTTAAAATAAATCGCAAAGTGTACCAGTAGGACATTCTAGAAGCTGTTGTACTTCCATGGACCAAAGAGCACTTCGGCAATGTAAACTGGATGTGTCAACAAGACTTCGCACCAGCTCACAAGGCCAAAAAGACACAAGGGTGGTGCAAGGTGCATTTTTTGGACATGATATCATCTGCAGAACGGCCACCCTACTCGTCAGATCTCAATCCCATGGATTATAGTGTATGGACCATTTTGGAGTCTAGGGCTGCCAGGGTTGCGCTGATTTTTTAAAAAAAAATCACCGATTTAAATCACTTTATTTTAAATATCAAGTTAATCTGTTTTAATCGAAATAAAATTGTTCGTGTATCTTTAAAGAAAGAATATATAGAACATAAAAAAAATATTTCATTGAATTGATGTAACTAGAGTACTTTCCATATCTTTGTTTTTGAGAACACAAGCAAATTAGATTTTAAATAAATCTCTAATGAGCAACACAATAAAATGCAAAGTAAGAGATGCTCCTTTTTTATAAAATGAATTAAATATTGTGAAAGGATCATGTTCACATAGAAAGAACATAGTAAAATACACTGAGTTTCATTTTAATATTAGAGAAAACTAAATAGTATTGGGGACAACAAAGTTTTTATATTGCAATAATGTTCAAATGTAAGATAATTAAGTAATACATATAAATGTTCCAAAAGAAATACAAACACCTACAAAGTGCAGTTTAAATTATGAACTATAAGGGAGACTGGGGATGTTTGACCCACCTCATTTAATTTTTTTTAAAAAACTGATTTCAATGATTAAATACCAGATGGTACCTCAATAATCATCAACTCCATACCATACTAAAGTTTTAAGATATTTGTAGAAGAAACAGAGAAGCTATTTCCTGTTTCATATTTCTTGATTAGAAAAGTTAATTTTTGGTTTTTCATTTGTAAGAACCTGTAGTAATTATATGTTAAATTTATAAAAATATTTTGGTTTATAAAGCTACCTTAAATAATGCTCAGAAAGACTATCTATCCACTTAAATATAAATAATAATAGTTATTAATATGTGCTTTTTGCATTTTTAATAAAATGTCTGCAAGAGGATGTTTGACCCATAGCAAGTATGGGAGGTTCAACTCGGGCCAGACCTCCCCATTTTATAATTTTAAAGTGCTAACATTTTTAATTCAAAGTTAAATCTCACAAATTACATATTTCTAATTTAAAATTAATTCTATTAATAATTTCTGTGTTTGCAAGATTTATATCTTAGTTGGAAAATTCTGTGACTAAAATGCTCAAAGCATATAAAATTTTCATCAAAGCAATATTGTACCATTCATATATGCTACTGTTTATTCTATTATGTCTTGGATATTATTAGGTAAATAGGTATTAAAATCTTTAACAATGGAAAGAAAAAAATACTACATTAGCATTTACTGAATTTCTAAACATCTCTTCATTCCTGGGCCTCATTAACACTTCAGTAGGTTTAATGAAAAAATAATGAAGACAATAAACAATGTCGTTTGTTTATTTTTATGCCGTTTTTCTATAAGTCAGAATAAAATAAAAAAAGAAATATATTCCCAACGTTAATTAAAGCTACTATTCTGTCTATCATTTAAAAAGACAATGTTAAAGCGTTGGTTGAGATTAAATTGATTAAAAAAAAAAAACTTTAGGAAGAGGTATATGGACAAATATAAATACTTTGAAGAAGGAAATATATAATTTAAAGCTAATCATGTCTCCATCAAGTATTCTCTGATATAGGGGAAACTGAGGAATATTTACGGCTTGCTTCCAAGTTACATTATGGATTAACTCTAAGGGCAATCAACAAACAAATCTGCTAGCTCTGACTGGTTGAAAAAATTTATACACAGGCATTAAAAATTATCTTTGTGAAGCCCTGAAGTTTGGATAGAGCAATGGGCCTTAATTAAAACTAATGTGGTAAAACCAAAAGAGTCACTTTGAAAATTAAATTTTACTTTCACAGAATGCAGTTTATATGCTGTTGATGAAATAAACTAATTCTGAATTGTATGTTATGAAGAGGAATAGTTAATTAAATAGTTAATATGTAATTATTAATTTTTAAACATTGTTTTATTTTGTTTTTAATAAATAGGTCAAACCTTCCTGAAGTGGGGATGTTTGACCCAGCTTTTACTATTTTCTAAAATCTTTATAAAAAATGTTATTTTAAATATTTTATAAATTATAATAGTGTGGAAATATGCCCCATAATACGAGTTATAAAATGGTGATAAAACTAGATTTCAATCTTGTTTTTAAAGAAAATGGGAGACAGTTTTTTCAAAAGTGGGTCAAACATCCCCAGCCTCCCTTACTTATTCAAAGGCAACGTTTGTAACGCGATGTCCAGACGAATGTATCGCACTTACAATTTAAAATGAGGATATAATTATTGAAAATGAAATTTATAAACATGTTAACTACAGCTAAATCATCAACTGCCGGTGTGGAAAGGATTTTTTCCAACATTTGGTGTAGTCCATTCTAAATTATGAAACAGATTAGGAGTAGAGAAAGCTTCAAAACTTGTGTTTGTAATGAAACAAATGAACAGCTGAGTGTAAAATTCTCCAATATTCTAACATACAATAATATATCTATAGTCAAGGTATGCAATTTTTATTATATTGTTCCTTTTTTCCTTAATAAAATTGTCTTATATTCAAAAAGTATATTATTCTTTAAATTTAATTCAGAAATATTTTTTTAAAAGAAAGTGCAGCTTAATGACTGGTATGTTGTTATAATTCTATGGCTGTAGGGCACATTGTCTAATATGCAAATGTTGAATATATATATTATAGTTTTAAAAAAATCATTTAAATAAAAAAAATCTTAATTTAAATAAAAAAAAAATTCGATTTAAGTAAAATAAATCGATTTTTTTGAAAAAATAAAATATCGACAGCCCTGGCCTGCACTAAACCACACAAAAGTTTGAACTCTCTAAAGCAATTGATTCGGTGGGAATGGGATAGATTAAAGGTAGAAGACTTGCAGCCCATTGCTGAAAATTTCAATAAGTGTTGCGCCTCTGCATCGCTGCAAAAGGCGGCCACTTTGAAGCCAATTAAATTTATTTATTAGTAAAAGTTTACTCTTATTATTATTTGTTATATTTTGTTAATTTATTTTTTTTAATAAAGTTATATTAAAATTGTGTGTCCGGGTTTTTTTGCCGCACCCTGTATATTTATTGTTATGATGCTATAATAAAAGCAATTTAATTAATTTATTTACAGGTATAATAACAGGAGTGTACATTCAATCATTTTTAGCAGTCATTTCTGGACTTCATGTATCCAAAGAGGCTAACTTATAATTATTCATATATTTCCTTTAAAATCTGAAGGGAAATATTTTTCAAATTATAAAGATTCCATTGTTAAAAATACTTATATTCACTTTGGAAGCTTATTGCTCAAAGCTGCATGCACAACTTTAAAATAGTTGACTGTTTGGTGTTTTGTACTAAAAATTTTATACCTAAGGAACAAAATAAAATAATTAACTTAGCGTGGATATGGTTATTTTTATGTTCTTATATGTATATTTTTATTTTAAGGATGGACTGGAAATTTGCAGGAAACAGGCAGATTTTCACATTTTCCTGGAGACATTTTTCCAGAGTTCAAAAGCTGTTCTTACAGTAATATACTCATTTATTGCTTTTTGTTGTTTAATAAGGATTTTGATACTCGTTACTGTAGATTTAAAAATGGTTGCTTTTATTTTTTAAATCCCGAAATGTTAAGAATTTAATTTTCAACAATAATAAAATGCATGAATTATGCATTTTGCTGTATATTAATGCTAACATTTGAAATTAATATATACAGTAAAAGCTTAACTAACCGGCATGCTCGGGAAACGCTGACTTCCGGATACCTGAAAAGTTGGGATAGTTGAGTGTGACGGGAAAAATGGGGTAGATTGTAGCCTTTTTTTTTAAAGATTTTTTCTGCCAAATAATTTGTTTTTGCCTTTTTGAAATATGAATTAAATATAATTTTTAAGAATACTTCTATATCTTCCATAACATTGTATTTACAAAACATATTACGAAGATTTTAATTTAACATTGATTATGAAAAAGTATGATCTGTCGCCGAATTTTTACTGTAAATATATAGATTGTAAAAATATAAACATATAAAAATAGCCGACGAAACTGAAAAATATTCTACTCAGCAAGCATAATAAAACTCTTTTAAGTGATCATAAACAAATGCCAGATAGAATATCAAAACTAATTAATTATCTTTTAAAAAATTGCAAGTGTTATTGCACAATATGTTCGCCTCCAGCTCTCCCGCACGTGATATTACGTAATCAGAGTCAACATCTGCCGGTATTCGGAGAGTAAATAAATAAAGGAAAAGAAAGAGATTTACCAATCTGGAGTAACCCCCATGAGTTTTTTTTTTAATCGAATCTGTCCCATTAGATTTTTTTTTTTTGGTTGCCGATTTCGTTTTTAGGTCTTGTTTTTTGGCAAAAGGTGAGGACCTTTTATTATTATTTTTATTTGGTTCTCGCTTTTGCTTTTGGGGGGGGGGGGGGGGGGGTGGGGCAGGGGACTGTATAGGGCTTTTCCCCCCCCTTCTATGCCCCTCTGTGCGTAGCAGACGTTGCATTTCAGAAATAAATTGTCCGCATGAATGGAACAGCGTGGGCGGGTGCACAGAGGTAAAATTTTTAGAAAACCTCATTTTCTAATTTTTCTGGGTAGTTGAGCTTTCCGGATACTTGAATGCCGGATAGTCGAGAATTTACTGTATATGATTTTTTCATATGATTTGTGCTATTTCTTGCTTTAAAAATAAGAATACTTGGAACATAAGAAAAATAGGAAAGTTTAAAATGGAATTCACTTATTATAAATACTTTATTCATGTACTTTTTAGTAGTGCAAACTGAAGTGTTTTTAATATAATTTGATATGTATTTTCATATGCAGAACAGTTTGCACTTATAAAATCTTGTATCAATTGATTTCATAGATAAAAAAAAATCAGATAGATATGACTTTAAAAAATATTTTTCATTGCCTTTATATGCCAGTTACATGATATCACGATCCCTTATACTGCTTAAGATGTTATTTATTTGATTTTGTAGTTTTTGATAAATTCTGCTTACATAATAAAAAATGTTCTATTTTGATTTGCATTCAGTTCATTTTTTAAAAACCTTTTATATAAATATTTTATTGTAAAATAAGCATTTGGGTTATTACATTTTTCGGGCTTTACATATTTTTCATCAATAATCTCAAGTGTGAGATTATTGACTTGGTTGTCTGGCCAAACTCTATGAAATATGTGGAATGTATTTCTCTAACAGTGCAAATAGGAACTTGATGATGATGAATTTTTAAGTCAGCTATCAAAAAAATAGAATGAAATAATGAGTTTAGTTAATATCTCTTTCTTTTGTGTCATGAAATTGTAGCTTAATTTTTGAATGTATATTTTACTAAAATAAGTACTACAACCATAAAGAAACACCAATCAAAATTTCTTAATATGGCGATACTAAATATATAGAATTATTTATATTTCCGCTGTCAAAATTATCTGGAGTATATGGTTAAGTTGTCTTCTTTTAGAATATTCTGTTTCATGTCAGAAACTTAGTTACATCCCAGATATACAGCATGTTACTAAAACTAGTAAATTCAAATGTTATAATTGTACAATTTAATTTTATTACGTGTTGGTAATTTAATATTGTCTTTAGTGTATTACACCAAGAATGCAGAAAATATAAAATAGAACCATTATTTCTCTGACAGCTTGGAAAATATCTTAGTTGTGAATGATAATTTAAAAATCAGTATTTCTGAGTATTTTAAATCTGTATCATGTAAATAATTGGTATAATTTTTATAAATCATAAATTGTTAATACCCTTTTTTATTTCTTCTTTTACAGGAATTGTCTTCTATTCATTCTCATCTTTTAAAAGCTGAAGAGAAAGCATCCCCATCTAAAAATTCAGATTTTATTATCTCAAATGAAAGTTTGTCATTTCTTAAAAATGCTTTTGCTGAAAATCCTATTGCAATTTCCAAGCTTCTTAATATGCTTTATATTCCTAAAGGTTTGGATATAAAAGGCAATATAAATTCTGTTATCTGTGACATCCATTGTCAGCACCTACTTAAATGTTTGAAAACAGTGAAATCTAAGTCAGAAAAGAGTAGTAAGTCTAGCAATTTAGCAGATTCGGTATTAAAAATTTATCTTCTGCTCAGCATATTACCAGAGTCCATAACAGATGCAAACAAAAAGAAAAACGTTGATGAATTACTTCTTTTTGTCATTCAATTATGTGAATTAAAAATTTTAGATTTCGATAGAGTTTATCAGTCTTTTTTATGTCGACCGACACCTAACCTTTATCAGTATTTTAACAACTTTCAAGAGAAATTAAGCTTTGGCAGCAAAGAAGATATATACAGTTTGGAAAAGTTTCCAAAATGTTTAACATCTGATGGCTCATTTTCTCATCAGAGTGCTCTTTTATGCAGTGTCAACTCCTCATCGCACTTTTTACAGGATCTGATGGTAATTTTTTTCCTCTAATTTATTTAAGGCCATTTTTAAAAAATGTGTTGTAAAATGTAATATACATGAAGATATCAGGTTACTCAGTTAAAAACTTGAGCAAATGTAATTGGTATATTGATATCAAGAATGAAGTCATATAAATGATTTATATCAAATAATCGTTCTTATTAAAATCCGAACATCAACAAACATATGTACGTATCTATGTCCGGTGGTCTTCTCATGAACCACTGAATCCTGAAACAAGCCGAAAGTATCAAAAGGCAGAAAATAATCCAAGGAATCCATTTCAACCTTTGAAATTCAAAAACTATAATTAGTTCAGATATTAATTAAAAATTTAATATTGATTGTGATTCCCCCATGCTGCCATCTATTGACAGCTTTGACATCCAAAGTTCTTGCATTTTTTGTTTATTGACAACTTTCACATCCGAAATTCTTGCATTTTTTGTTTATTGACAACATTCACATCCGAAATTCTTGCATTTTTTTTGTTTATTTATTTAATGAAAGAAACCTGATTTTTAATTTATATAAAAGTTTTTTTTTATTTTTTAGCAAACTTCCGTGTTTTGATTGTTTACTGAATACCGGCGGCACATGACTGTTATATGAGTCATGTGCCACCATCGATTGAGCAGAAATCACATGAATCGATTTATATTAAAAGAAAACTTCTGACATTTTTAAAATTTTACAGGAGGAGAAAAAAATGGGCTGTAAACAGCAACAAAATTCAGAGTAGAAAATGAACCTATGGACAAAAACCAAAGAAACGGTACAATTTTTAATTTTTGCGAACATTTAAATTGAACTTTTGCAGAAGTCCCTTTTTAAAATCAAACAACATAAAAGTTTCCGAATTTTAGGGAATAAATCATTATGAAGCCAAAAATTTCAATGAAACTTAACTAAAATTCAAAATTTATTTATTTTTGAGTATATTTAAATTTAAAGCCTCAAAATAAAATAGAATTTTAAGGTTATTCATTTACAACAGAAAAAAAAAAAGTCAAGGAAAAAATAATTCGAAGCTAGAGATATCAAGGAAACTCAAATAAAATTCAAAATTAATTTATTTGAAACTAACTGAAACTTAAAAGAATCCAAATAAATTTTAAAGTTTTTCGTTTTTAATTGAAATTTAGATTTAAAGAAAAATATTCAGGGAAAATGATCATGAAGCCTGGGATATCAATGAAACTTAAATAAAAGTAAACGTGTCTTTATTTTCAAAGAAATCTAAATTTGGAAAGCTACTGGTTTTTAAGTAAAATTCAGATTAAAAAAAAAATTCTGGGATAATTAAATATGAAAGAAAAAATATCAAACTCAAATTGAATTCAAAATTCGTTTATTTGCAAATAAATTTAAATTTTAATAAAACAAAACAAAATGTAAAATTTGTTTTTAAGTAAAATTCATATTTAAAAATGAAAATTTGTAAAAAAATAGTGATGTAAATTTTAGGCCTTTTTTTGAGGGTCAGTTGAAGATCCTCCTCCGCTCAGAAGTCCCCTTTTAGCATCATACTGAAACTTTGATGATTTACCACAACTTAAGTGTGAATAGCAGAATTTCAGGTTTTACACCAAACAATGCAACTACATTCATCAAATTGAAAACATAGAAAAAAAGTAATTTCATTCGAAATCCCCTATTAAAATCTAATGGTTCACATATGATGTTCTTCCATTTCCATTTATTTATTTAACGGAAGCTGGTATTTTTTTTAGAGAGCTTATGTGTTTGGGTTTATTAATATTGGAAAAAAAATTGTTTTCTTTCCTTTTTTGTATTAAGGTGTTTAATTTCGTAACATTTGTTGGGGAAAGTAAGTGACAATTTTTGTTGAAAGAAACATAGGCGGGCCATATGAAAATATGTGGTTCCGGAGGCCTAAAATGACCTCGTTTCTCTCCGCCCTGGAATATTCCATTATTCGAGATAGCCCATGCAACGCTGGGCCATCCAGCTAGTAAGTGATAATATACAGTGTCAGAGTTCAAAAATTCATGAGAAGACATTTAATGATTATAAGAGTGGGAGGTCAAAATTAAGTATTAATATTTAGAAAAATATAATCAAATTTTAAATGAGCATGAATCTTAAAAAGCTAAAATTGTAATATAAGGTATATGTAAAATTTTGTTATGGAATATAAAAAAAAATTAAAACTTGATATTATGAATTACTTTAATGTTATGAGATTAATATGTTACAGATATTAACAGAAAAAATTGTACCATTTTTTAATGTAGGGGAATTTTAAATTATTCTTCAAGGAAACAAAATATAAAGCATTAAACATATGATAGTGTACAAAATTTGCTCAAACATATAATATGCATCTTTATGAAATTGTTAGACAATGTGTTACTGAATAAAAACAGATATGACATAATATATTTTGTAGTTCATGAATGATTTTACTTTTTTTTTCATTAAATGGCAAATCTCGGTGTATCTCTTTATTTGGGCATTTTGATAAGTAAAGAGCTAATTCTTATAAAAATATTCTTTAATACATCATTACATGTAAAATAAAATTATTTAAATGTATATTGTGACAAATTCGTCTTGTGGGTGTACGTGAATGCAGTCCAATAAGCAGGATTACAAAAATAAAGCTCTTTATTTTACAGGTATTCTAAGCAAAGAAACATAACACAAATATTAAAACAGCACTTGTAAAAATTCACAACAGAGATTACCATTAAATCTCAACACAGCACTCAAAGGTTTCTTATTAGCTCACCAGCTTGCTTGCAGATCAAAATCCAACTAACTCTTCTTGGCTTGAGAGCTTGCCTTTATACTTTTCAACAGGAAGTGACTTCATTATGTAGGAAGTGACGTAATCTCTAGAAAGTTCATGAAACCAGTAGAAATAGGTGGATAGTTTGAGGTCCTTCTAGAAAATTCCCTTTGTCGCCAGAGTCGCCAACTTTGCCGCCAAGTCGCCAAGTTTGTCGCCAAGTCTAGCATCTCAGGGAAACGACTTTATAGCTTTGTAACAATATTTTCTTTGCTTTTGGGGAAAAATTATTAAATGTGTGCTAATATTTACATTCATAATCAAGGTTTTAGTCAGTTAAGCATGTTTGATAATAGTTACAATATTTCTGTGCTAACAATGATTGGTTTTTTTAATGACTTAAAAATGTTAAATGATTGGGACAGTGACTTAAAATGTTAAGGACAAACGAACAAAAATAACAACGAAAAGATAGAAATATATACTATCTGTCCGTCACGAGAACTCTGTTCACCAAGTTGTCTCGTTGATGGCAGTTGCTATAGCAACTGGTTATGTTAGGGAAGATCCATTTTGAATAGGAGCAATCTAACAGAAGTCAGGGTTTTATTTTATTCTTGGCACCAGTTTGTGGCAGTAGTTGATCACTTGTGTTCTTGGTTTTGCCGCAGTTGCGAGTTCCTTCTCATTTGTCATTAAGTGGACAGTGTAACAAACTTGAATGAATGTTTATCTACTCGAAATGGATTCCTCCTACGATAACCTGTTTCTATAGCAACCACCATCAACTAGACAACTGGGTGAGCAGAGTTCTTGGGACAGACAGATAGTATGGTTGCCTCTCATTGAAAGCCTTTAGACTGAAAATGTCTGTACCACTGTAAAGGAGGTGATTAAAAAGTATGAGAGACTATTTTCAGTTTCATTGTCTTCAGCTGTTCATTAGTAACAAATATTATATTGCTAATTTTTAATATTTCATTCATAGTTTTTAAAAAATTAGTATGGATCAAATATCATATTAGTTTCCAAATGTTTTGGAAAATGCAGCAGCTTCTTTTCTAAAATGAGATTAAAAATTCAACAAGAACTTTATGTAAAATTTAAATATTGTTTTTTTTTTGAAGTTATCTTTGCTTTTGTAATTATCTTGGCATCCATTTAAATTAATTTTTGAATTACTGAAATTGAAACTTGAGTTATTTTGCATTGTGCAATTTTATAAAAAGCTTTATTACTTTTGCAGTATTTGATATTATAATTATTAATGTATCTTAACTTTGATTTTTGAAATAGTGGCTGTATGTTTTAGAATCATTTTTATAAATTGTATACAAATATTTAATTATGCACAATGTTTCATTGTAGGAATTTTGTATGAAGCACATCTTGAATGGTAAATGGACATATATTGAGGACATTTTAAGTGATTCTTTATTAGCACTTCTGAAACCCTTGCTGTTAATTTTATCATGGAATGTCTGTCGGGAAGATGCTTCTGCTGTGAAAATTATTGAAATTATAAAAGGCTGGAATGAGGTAAGATATTTCTTGTTTATTTTTTTGCACATTCTGCCTCTCTTTTTTGTTGTATGGAGAGTACATTTACGGTAGTGATAGACTGTTGTTAACTGGCCAGGAATACTGTAAAACTAGTGATTATCAATTTGTTCACCAGAAAAAATTATTTGGAGATAAGTTTTGAAAAATTAAAATCCTATATTCTTGTTAATAAGCTTACTAACGAGGGGCGATTGTGCTTGGATTTATTGGAAATTTGAATTTTTTTAATTTCTCAGAAGTTTCATCGGAATTTCCAGATTTTTTTTCAGGGATTCACTGTCTTTCTCAAATTTTGTTTTATAACAAATTTATTACTAATATATTGTAAAAATTTAAAACTTTTAGATTAAAATATGCATGCATGTATAAGTTAAAAATATGCATATATCGGGGGTGATTGTTTTCCGGCATTTTCTTCATCCTTAATACTGGAATTCCGGTATTTTCTGATAAATCTATTTTTTTAAATTTAAGAGTACCAAAGACTCAAACTACTACGGATTCTCCATAGTTCCTGCACAATTTTGGCTTCTAATACGGACTGCACAAATTATAATCTATACTACGGAGTTCTAGGATGAAATGTTTTATTTAAAATATAATTAGAAGTCCTAATTTTCATTTTCTTCAAAAATCATTTCATGAGAGATTATTTTTGTAGCAACATAAAACTTTTTATAAGAAATATGAAAAACCAGGGGGGTAAAAAATTAGGTTTTTTGGAGAAAAGTTTTTTCATATATTCTTGTTGTTTACTTTGGATTATGCCAATTCAATCCAAATGAATTTTTTAGAAAATGCCATACCATAATTAAGAATAACTAGCTCACTTAAGAATGGTCCCATAAGAATTTATATATATATTCATTAAAGCTATTCATACAAAATGTTATTATATTTTTAATATTCTTTTGTTATCAATTTTGATGGGTTTTTTTCATGTGTGTTATAGAATGTTATTGAAAACTCGTGAACTAAGACAAAATAAATTAATTTCGTATGTGAAAAAAGCATATTCAAAATTACATGCAAAAGTTGAATCTGCACTGTAATGAATGAATACATATGCGTTCCCTACACATAATTTTCCTGCTAAAATTTCAGGTATTTTTTCATGAAGTCACAATCACCCCTGATATATTTATGTGTATCATATTAACATTCTGAATTATTCAAATTACATTGTATTTTTATATCATGTTTTCAGTATTTTTGAAATAGAGTTGCAGTTGTCTCAGCTAATATTCTTGTTTTGTTTAATTTCTATACTCTTAAAAAACTACATTCTGTAAAAATGCCAAGAGCTTATGTTAACTATTACTTGTGCAATGTGCATTCCCATTAGATGCATAATGTATAGAAAGTACAAAAAGTGTGATAGACTATGTATTGAAAATAAATGTAAATTCTTCCAACTTTTAATTAACCATTAGAATAATTGTAAAGAAATAATATAAATATTAGAAATTAACTTTTTAATTTCCTACCGATATGATTATGAAAATCTTTCGAGTCAGAATGTGCTCCAAATTTTATTTTATATCAGATCTGTAGGTGAGCTTATATTTTTTACTTATCTATATTAACATTAAAAAGAAATAAAATTAAAACACATTATTAATTTTTTTCAGAAATTTAAATTAAAGTTCCCGCATACATTAATGCATGCATTAATTTTTTTCATTCATTTGTGAAGTGTTTGAGATGCATGATTCAATTATTAAACAAGTATTTAAATTTAACTTATTCATTGCATTTATAATTTCTTTCTTCCCAAGCCATATTTATATTTATATGGACAACAAGATGTAATTCTTAAAATTAGGAAGAAATACTTAAAACTCTTTTACTCAAGTAGTAATTATTTATAGTTTCAAAATGCCTTCCATTGATATTTGGCTGTTTTTATTTTTAAATGGTACAATAAAACCCTGGTTAACCGAAACCTGAGTTATCCAAAATGCCTCTGAAATCACAATTCCAAAAAAGACATCCATAGGCTGCCCTAAGATTTGTTGAACAATGCAGTGAATCAATGCCAGCTGAAGTCCTTCTAAAGCAAAGATAGTGGGACATTGCTGCTCGAAAACATTTGGAGGGATGCAAGAAACAAACAAAAATTACTGAATTTTATTTTGAATGAGTAATTCATATGCTGTAAACTATTACTAAGTATGTGTTGACATACCTACTATAATCCTAAAAATGTAATTTTAACTTTATTAAGGAACATAAATGTAGCGTATAAAGAAAGTTTTAAAATGGTTTTACACTCAAAGCATTTCATACTTTATTTAGATACAAAATAGTAATAGATAATTATATAGCTTAACCGAAAAATCCGATATGCCCTCTCCCCTTTAGTTCGGTTAACCTGGGTTATGTTGTATTTAACCCTTTTGGGACGACACATCTTCGGCAAAGACCTTCCTAGGAGACGGAGCAGAGGAAAAAGGAATTGTCCCACAAGGACGGTGGTTTTGGATCACTAAGCCTAACTTCAGAAAAAAAATCACAAAAAAATATTTAAGTCCTAATGTCACAATTTTTGGTACCATTTTAGATTATTACTTAAGCTGTGATATATGTTAAAATTAGCATTAAATACTCATTTCCCTTTAATTTATATGAAAAAATATATAAAAACTTACCTTGTACTTACCTTGAGAAATAATTTTCGAAAGCACTATTCTAATTCTTCTGTAATTTTAATAGGCAAAATACATGAATAAACTTTAAGATTAAAAAAGAAAATACCACTAAGACTATTTAGAAGAAGAAGTAGCAAAATTTTAAAGTGAAAACTGAGTGTGAAAAACCTCGAAGCAGGGAGGAACACAAAGAAATCACTAGAAATATCAGTTTCTAACTCTTTAGAAAATGAATCATCACTCTCATCTATGTCACTAATTGGTTCATTTATTTTCTTCCTCTCATAGATAATGCTTTCTCGCAATAATAAACCTGAGTCGAGGCTTTCTGAAATAAAATACAAAGTACGCGATATATTTATATGAAAGCATCCCAATGTGTAACTGGGCTGATAGTATAAACTATTAGGAACCCCACATAGTAGCGAAAAGAAATAAATAAAAGTATTCAGAGAAATAAAGAAACGTGAAACCATGTGGATAGTGAAACATCCCAGCTGTGTTGTTTACACAGCTCCTGCATTACGTTTTAGCTCTTCCCCTGCAACAGCTGATGAGAAAACACCAAATTCAGGCAGAATGTGAATGGACTGAAGGTCAGGCTCCGATAATTATGTTCAGTTCAAAATAAATGGACACAGGGTGCCACCTAGTGGTATTTTAAAAATTGTTTCAGCTCAAAATGCATATAGCATCACCCGGCCACAGGGATAGTACGCTAGTGATGAATATATATGCATCACCTGGCTGTGGGCGACAGTCCTCAGCGTTGCATATATGCATTGCCCATCCCGAAAGGGTTAAAAATTTCAGAATAGAAGTGAAGTTGAAAACTTATTTCTAGTGTTTAAATTGGCAAAATAATTGAATTTTTGTTCACTTTGATTTGGTTTGGGCCATGTTTTTGCCATTTATATGAGCCTTCAAAGTCGGAACTAAAATGTTATAGATCTTTTAAGGCATCTCTCTGTAACAGTGAGAAATGAAGAAAATCAAAATACTTCATTGTTTTCTTTTTTCATTATATCTCTTGCCATTTTGTTTATTTTGAAGATTTGATTCACACATATGTAATGCATTCTTTTTGAAAAATTATGCCTGGAAATTAAATTCTGTCTTTTCTTTAATTCATGTCAAATTTTCAGAATGGTTGTGATACAGTTCTTGTGAAGGCATGTGAACAATTGAAACTGAATGCATCTTTGACGGACTTATGTGTCAATCTGTATCAGTAAGCATTTTAACCAATTTCTTTTATTAAAATTGTTTCATTATGAAATAATCTTAAAAATTCATATTTTCAAATGAATTTTTGATGCTAGGAATTCTATTTTTCCTTTTCAGAGACTTATATCCTGAGGCAAAACTAGCTGAAATTCAGAGCAAAACTAGAAATATTTTCTCTAATCTTCAAACACAGTCTGCTTTGAAAGTGGTTCATTCAATGTTTGGCTTAAAAAATGTTTCTCCTGAAAAAGTAACTGAAATGTTAAATTTTAATCAAGGTAATGGAAATTATGATACAATTCTTTGGTTTTATATTTGGATTTATTTTTTTTGTTCATAATTTTTTAAATCATTGTTTTCATTTTATTTAACTTTTAATTAATTTTTTATTTATAATTTTATATAATAGAAAGGTGATGGATTTTAATTATTATTTAAAATTATGTTAAATTATTGAACTTAAATGAAATAACAAATGTTTGAACTATTTATAAAATTAATTATATGAATTATCTTGAATTAATATTCAAACAGATGATTAACATCATTGTTATGTTTTTAAATATAAAATTCTAATATATATTAGAGAAATTTCTACTCTCATGTTGAAGAAGAATCTAAAATGAGATCTCACTGAAAAATGCACTTTGCATCCTAACTATAGGCTGTTGTATTAAAATTTGATTCAAAGTAATAATTAAAAAACTCATATGGTAAATCATGTACATTTAATTTTGTCTGTGTGAAATGATTTGCAATTAATATTTACTTTGTTTGATCAAGTGATTTTATTACTGTAAAAATTGTTTGCCCATTCAACATTAATTCGCGAAACATAAAGAGAAAAATTATAAAAATCTGTTCTGTATTGTGAATTTCTTTCAGTGTGTGTAGAATTAAATTTTAGTTTTCTCCAGTGGTATAATATGTTAATGCATAATGAATTAACTGAAATCTTTTTATTTCTTATTATGGAGGTCTTTTTAGTCATATTTTTAATATTATACTTGTGTATTGTGCTAATGTACAAAATTTTTATGATGGTACTTTGGTTAGTTTATAAAATAGTATGTTTTAAATCATCTTAATGCATTCAAACAGTCTTTAAAAAAGTCTGTATAGCTTGTTATTGCTGTAAAAAAAGTAAATATGCAGAATTGATTTAATTATTAGGATGATTTGATGGATATTAATTTCTTTAACAGCCAATTTAATAGTTTTCCATTTTATATTCAAAATTACTTTTTTCTCTTTCAGGTAGTATTGTAGAAAATGGTTTGCATCTTACTCATAAGGCTGTATATTCTGGATATTTAGCCTTGAGTTTAGTCATGGAAGCCATACATCTTAGTTGTGAATATAAAGATATATTAAGGGTGAAGAAAATAAACATATCAGATGTGATTCACACTGATATGAAAGCTTTAGAGGAAGTGTTAAGCAAAGAAAACAATGCAGAGTATGAAAGTAATCATGAATCTCTATCTGAATATTTTGATGATTATGGGGCTGAGAAAGCTTATTTGATGTATATTCTTAAGAGACTCAGGAAAACTAAGAATGAAATCAAAACAATTTTTCCCATTTCTTTCCGAGTAGAAATACTAGAAAATATATTTTCTCTACTTTTTATGATGTCCAATGTTTTGGGAGATTCTCTGGAGGCATGTCCAGATTCAGATGAAGGTCACGAGGGTGAAATATCTGAAACAAACTATCAGTCATCACAGAATGATAATACTCATTCATCTGAGAATGAAAAAATATTTGCTGGGCGTTTTCTAGTAAGTACTGTCAAGCTGAAAGATAATTCTGAATCTCATTTCTCAAGACAGACAAGTCACAAGAGTACTGAAAGTAACAGTTCGTCTGCATTGCAGTCGTACACATTTCTTTGCAATGAGCTCATTACAAGGGATCTTTTGTACTTGTTGAAAGATTTGGTCATAGAAGCGAACGCTGAGGTGTACAAAGTCATTTGGCTGCCTGATGCTGCTGTAAAGAATAAGGTAATTTTTCATCTATTTGGATAACTTTTTTCAACATATGCTTTAAATTTAGCCTTAAAATTTTGAGTTTTAGTTTCTACTTTTAAATTATTAATTGATAGACAGAAGAGTTTGTGATGAATTTTTATGACACTGGAGTGGTGTAAATGTGTAAAAGCTTTTTTTTTTTTAAATTAGAAACTAGTTGCCTTTGGCCTAGGGATGGCGGTTATTGCGAAAATAACCAGTTTTTGATTATTCTGGTCTTTTCACCTCCAGTTTAACCTGGCGGTTATAAATATTCAAAATAGCCTGTTTTTGAAATAACAGGTTTTTTTTTTTTTAATAAAAAAACAAATGCCATTTGTAGATAGTTTTTTATTAATATTGTTTTTACAGGAAATCAATCCATTGGCCAATATTTATATATTCATAAAGACTCTTTCAGTAATCTGCCAACCAACAGACACCTCAAGGAAGTGGTTGTCGGTGATTGGCCTAAGATGATGAAATTCAAACTTCATAACTTGGTAAATTTTAGTCTAATCGCACCTAAAATCAAGCCCATCTTTCAATCCATTTTTTTTTTTTACCCGGTTATTGGATTTTAAAACAATAACCAGTTATAACCAGCACAAAAAAAATAAAAAAAAAACCCGGTTAACCAGAAAAAAAAAACTTTTTTGGTGGTTTTTCCCACCCCTACTTTGGCCACTAGCTAGTTCGCATGGAATATTGGCCTTCCTGTCTGTTAAACTATTTGTATGGCATGCTTAACTATTTTAAGTCTCACCCTTGTTGCTTGATAAGGCTACAAATTATAAAATTAATGAAAATTTAAATTTATGTGAAAATGTGTGTGTGGAACTGAGAAGTGTCAAGTTTCATAGGCACATATACAGTTTCTGTAACAAGATTCTGACTATTAGATGCATAATATTTTTCTGTACTACACAGTTGATTTCTGTTTTGTAAATTTTTATGAGTGCTTAAAATCTTGTTCTGAAATGTGTATTTTGTTTAGATTTCTGTTGAAAAGACAGAATCCAAAGATAAAAGTGATGGGGATACAAAGTTATCCATCAGCTCTAGAGAATTACAGGAACGAACATCTCGTCTTTTTCAGTATGTTAACGAAGCTCTATGGAGGTATGAAGTTGTAAAATCTGGTATATTTCAAGGTACATTTGGAACATCACCATTACAGAAAAAGAAACCGTACCTGCTTCAGAGTCAGCAGAGTGCTTCTTCTTCAGGTGTGTTACATAACCTGAAAATTTTACTTTTAAAAGTTCTCTATTGTACTATTTTATTTCTTAAAATGTCGGAATTCTGTTCTTAGCTATAACTTTATAGTTATTTTTAAAAATTCTTTTATCATATTAAGCTATTATTAATTTTTTAAACTTTTGGTTTGTAGCTTTTAATTTCTTCTGTCAGAATTGTATGTTTGTCTCAGAAACTTTTTTAGTAAGTTTTAAAACTTTTTTTTTGCACATAGATGCATATACTTTTGTTTGTTGTTTATTTTAGAGTATTGTAATGCATAAAATGATGTAGAAGTATTTAATTGAGAATGGTTTAATTTCTATTGGTGTTGGAACTTAATGTGCTTTTGTATTGCACAAAAGAACTATATGAGGTATGTGTGTGATTGTGATCTTATTTAAAAATCCTGAAACAAAAAAGAAAACTATTAAGGGATGAAAATGGGACATAACTTCAAATAACTCGGATTATTAATTTGATACCCATAAATATGTGTATATACACATGCTTTCAAGGAATTTCATTAGCAAGGTTTTAAGGTATATACAGGATGTCCCCAAAAGATCCGTACAACTTCAAACTTTTATTTAAAAAAAAGAATAGGCCTACAGCAAAATTTTTTGCAGCAAAAGAACTAAAAGAGTTTTTTTTACTGTCTATTTTTAGTCGTAGATGGCGTTGCATTTGGATTTATTGAAAATGGCATCTTCCGAGAAGAAAGCGCAGTGTGTCATGTAGTTTATCAAGACAAAATTCCGATATTCAAATGCAATGAAATTATCAAATGGAGCATGGAGAAAATGTTGTGTACCAAATAAAATTTCACAATGTTGTGGAATTGAAGCAAAGGATCCCAGCCTCTATAGAAACTGTTGATCAAGGCATTCTGCAATGTTCCTGGATGGAATTAGAATATCGTCTTGACATTATTCGTGCTTTGAAGGGATTTACTAAGTTAACTAAGATGGTGAAAAAAAAAAAATTTGAGTTGTTCTTTCCATAACTGCAAAAATTTTTGTTGTAGACCTCTCCTTTTTTTTTTAATTAAAAGTTTGAAGTTGTGTGAATCTTTTTTGGACACCCTGTATTTAAAAAATATATTAAGAAGTAATTTATATTATTTAAAAAATATTAAGAAGTAATATATATTTCGCTACATTATTTCACAAAGTTAATTTACCTTTTTGGTTTTTCAATGTTCTAAAAAACAGTTGCCATGTTTTACTTATATTTTTCTTTTTGGGGGAAGAGTGTTATTTACGGGGAATTGCTATTTTTATAACTAACAGTTGAAAATTCGGTATGATTAATAAGACATTTTGATCTATACAATGGCTTTTCACTTTACTCTTAAAAATTAGATCAGAACTTGAAGTATGCATATTAACAGCAACTATTAATAGAAAGAGAATGTTTCATGAAGTGTAAAGAATTATGGTAAGCTGTATTGAGAAATATTTTTTGACTCAAAATCTTCACATGCATTTTTCTTTAGTGAGGATAAATATTTCACAATCTGCACATCATTTGGGCTAACAAAAGTTCAAGTGATTCTGTCATAGTATCACCCATATCAGTGAGATTTCAGAATGATAAATACATTTTCACAAATCCAGAAATTCTAGATTTGAGAAGTTAAATAGTCTGAAATTCTGGTTATGTCCAAAACATTTTGATTACTGTATATGCACTATTGATATTTTGATATTTATAATATAAGCTGTCTACTGACCACAAAGATCACATAATTTTATTCTTTTAAAGTTTAATTATTGCTCTGTATGTAATATATTTCCATAAATTTCATATTTTTTCATGGGTGAATTACTGTTATTTAAATAAATTTCTTCTATTATTAGATGGGACAGATGTAGAATCTAAGAAACGTAGAAAGAAGAGAAGACAGAAGAGAAGCTATTCAAACTTCAAAAGAGAATCTTTTGCAGAATCAAGCATCATTCAGTGTATGTTATCTTCTCCTGCAGCTCTCTTACGTTACTCTCTTTGGAGCAGAAATCTCAAACAAGCAGAACAAGTTATACAGGTGTTTATATCTAATGTTCTTAGTTTATTTTGAATTAATTAGCTTTTCTTCTAACTATACGTAACTTAAACAAATTACTTAAAAGGTTGAATCCTCTTTATTTTTGTAGTGCTCAAAATATGAATCTATTGTGCAAAAAACAGAACTTCTAATGTTTTACTCACTGAGTAACAGTGTCGAAACTTATAATGTTAAGCAACTTCAATATTTTTTTTGTTTCAGTGCAATAGAATTTTGTTAAAATTCATCTAACTTTATTTCAGACTTTTAATTATATTTAAAAAATTGTTTTTAGAATTCTTGCTCCCATCTGCAAGAATTCTCGTAGTTGGCAAACTATGTTTCCTTGCCTTGTTGGGTGTCCTTGCTTGTGTGGTTATAACTTGTAAATAACCACCTAACCTGTATTCTCAAAATATGAATATTGCAATAGCAAATGCATGCAGTTTGTAGGTAGTTGAAATATGGGAAAGGATTAAATAATACTTTTGACATACTGGAGTGGGTCAGGCTTTTCTAATAAATAAATTATGCTCAACATTGAGGCATAAAATATGTTTATACAAATTCACTTGTAACTGGTGCAATTAAAAAAAGAAAAGGTGTTTCATATGCCAGCTATAATTATAATTGCAGGTATTTATTTGGTGCTAATTTGGGATTACTATATATATGATAAATTTTTCTTCTCTCAGAGCTCTACCAAATATTAATTCAGTCACCTTTGATTTTCTTAATTGTTTTAACCTTAACCAGTCAGCTTTGATTTTCTTAATTGTTTTAACCTTAAAAGATCTTGATTTTGTTGGACTTGGAAAGAATGCTGAATCTGCAAATTGTTATCAGTAGATCATTTTACCTAAACCTGGGATTTTCCATTTTCATCTATGCTTTTTTGCTATAACCAAACTTCTATCCTTTGAGAAGTTCCCTCCATGGAGGAAAGGCTCCATAATTAGCATTTTGCTTCATCCAAGGTTTTTTTCAAAGAAACTACAAGATGGATTCCCTTGTCATTATTTCAAAGCAGAAGTATGCAATCAACAGATTTATTGTTGAAGACTTTTCTTAAAATCCATATTGGTTAACAATTTTTGGGAAAAAAAAAAGGAATTAAAATAATGTTGATGGATTTTCACTGAACTTCTCAGTCCTTCATTATTTTATGTTATGTAAAGGAAAGATTTAAATAAAAAAATATTTCTTGATTTTTTTAAATGCTTTTTTTTTCATTTTGCAATTTGTTGTAATTATTATAAATAAAAAATGAAAATGTTTTAGGTATATTGTGTTTGCTTCATATGTCTTTTCAGCACATAAGTAATCTGTAAAGAATTTAAAAGGATAACATTGGAATAAATGGAGTAATTTTTGTGCAAATATCTTTCTATTTCATTTTTGTGCTTGGAAAGCTGAAACAATGTTTTTTTTTTTTTTTTTTTGTAAATTTATTGAAATCTCTACATCTTTGGTTTAAACTCCATTTTATAAATGTATATACACTTCTTTAATAAATATACAGTAATATTTGTTTATTTAGCTGTCGGAATAAACTTCGTCATTAATCATACCATGTTTGTCATTTCAGTTGTTTCATTTAGAAGATTCAAGTGAAGCCAAAGAAGTTGCTTTCATTCATGAATTACAAAGAATATCTAAAAAATTGACAGAAAATGAGAAGATGAAAAGAAAATTGTCTAAAAAGATGTCTGAATCTGTTTCTGAAAGCAAGTCTGAATCTGTTTCTGAAAGCAAGTCTGAAACTGTTTCTGAAAGCAAATTGCTTGTATCAAACGTTCAAGATAATTATACATCTTCAGACATATGGATCGTTTTCTCTAGAGAACTCAGTAGTGTAGAAGTTCCAGAACTCATAGATATAACTGATGGTGTTAAACATCCAGAATTATTATTGGGCTCTGAAAACACTTATTCTATCATTTTAGCAGATTTAGCTAGTACTTCAGGTGTTTCACTTGATTTATCCTCAATTCTTCTGCAAATAGCTTGTAGGTCTTGGAGTGATCCAAATGAGAAACCTCAAGAATTAGATGCCAAAGTTTTATCCAAAAAGAAGGTGCCTTTAATTAGAGGAATTTCTAAAACTCTCAGTATGATGAACTCTTTCTTAACTGAGTTCCACAATTTTGTTGAAAAGGATACTCATGAAGATCTAAAATCTTTATTTTTGCCTTTGAGTAAGAACTATTCTTCTTTATCATCTGTCTTGTCAAATGTTATTGGCAGTTTAGATAGTAAACGATTTAAAAATGAAGTTATTAGCTGGACAGAAACATCAAACCTAATCAGAGACTTCACTGAATTAATGAAAGAGGAAGAAATTAATGAAAGAAATGGTATTTCACATAAAGATATTAATCGTGAAAATAAACTTCATATGATGTACAAAAAATTAACCAAAGTTCTTCGAGTGTTGAAAGATTGGTCATCAGAAACAATTCGCCCACAACAAATTCCGTATGATAATTATCTTAGCAATCTATGGACTCATTTACATCAAGTTACATCTGCTGTTTTAGATTGTAAAAAACATAGCAGTGATGCAGGTGAGAAACTATATTATTTTTTTGATAATATTTTTGCTTTTATATTTGTTGAAATTAAATGAGTTAATTGTAATTCTGTGCTTCATTTGGATTTCAGCATCTTATTAAATCAAATAGTTTTCCACTATATATTAACTCTTTTATTCAGTAGCCTATCTATAAATTTGCATACTGTTAAACCTCGCAAGTCTTTTGGTCCAACTGTTCGAATTTTTCTTTGAGAGATTTATTTTCCTTTTAATTTTTTAAAAATTACTCTCCTGGAAATAAATTTTTTTCATGTAAGTTTATTGAAATACTTCTGTTGTGAGAAATGGAATGCTATTTACTGAAATCAGTATTTTCTTCTATCATGTCATTGATCAGTATTCCGTTATTAAAGAATATATGAATTAATTTAATAGTTTATTTTTATTCAGTGCTTGAGTTGAAATTATATAGTTTATAGACTTTATTCCTTGTCTTTGATTAATATAAATATTTCTGTCATTCAAATTCTTCATAGTATACTTCATTAATTTTTAGAAGCTGCATTAAGGAATAATTTTTTTAAAAGAGTCATTTTTTGTAGAACTCAATTTTTAATTTTATAAAATCATCATGAAATTATTCTTTGTTATGTCTTAATTGGGATTATTATAAGCTTATTTTAATCTGTGAAATCTAGCATTTTAGTACATAATTTTGTATGTTTTCATACATTTCTTTCTTGATTTTTATTGAATTGTTGCTAGTTCATGTTTAACTGAAAGAAATGAAAATTGCTACTTTCCTTTTCTCATGGTATATTTCCTTCACCCTCTCCTTTCATTATATTTTATTTATGTTGATGAGTTTTGAAACAGCTTATTTTTTTAGTTTATGTAATGTTCTGTTTTTTTTGAACTGGTGAATTTGGGCTAAAATTTGTTAGAAATATAATAATCTTTATTTTAATAATAAGAAAGATAATAATCTTTATAAATGTAATCTCTACTACAACTGTTCGAATGTTAATTTTTCCAAATGGTAATAATAATTTATAACAGAGCTGAAAATCAATTTATATTTTAACTGAGAAATTCTGAGATATACTGATAAAAGAATAAGTCAAGGATGCTATTTATTGCTACAATACATGATAAAGTTGGAATACGTTAAATTTAATCAGTTATTGTGTAATGATAAGTGGTTATAGTATACTTGATGCTGAATTTACTTGGTGATCAAAATAGTATTCAGTTTCCCTGATAATACTATCATAATTTTAAAAAAAAAGTTTTTTTTTTCATTTTTTCCCCCTTTGGGAGTCCGTCCCAAAACCAGCGAGAGTGGCCTCCCCTAAACTTTCTCGTTTACTTCTCAAAAATTTGTAATTTCCTTCCTCCTGCGTGAATAAAAAATTCGAACCTACTGTAACCCAGAATGCAATGACTATCGGAAGGTTTTTCATTGTAGATTGTAGCGATTGTAAAATATTTACGTGAATAATCAAATTCAAAGAGATGCGTGTGTATTAAACTTAGCAATATTTATTTTCTACCACACTCTAGCAGGCTCCACTAATGCTAGGGTGTGTACAGGCGAAAAGAAAACAGGTGAAAATGACCTTGTTCACTATTACTGAATAGCTTGCGCATGCACAGATATTACTTCCAGTACACAAGTAAAAAAATTGAATATGCAATTTGAATGGCTTTTTTTTTACCGATTGAAACGAAATTTGGGCACAGATCTATAATTAATGTTAGCAACTGTCATACCAATTTTTATTTATCTAAGCCAAAGGGTTTAGGAGATATAATTCTTACAAGTATGCGATTTTACAGTCCGACAGACAGTCAACCCTTTGACGGATTTGGTCCAAACTTTGATACTGACCTACATTCATGATGATAAAATTGTGTACCAAATTGTATACATCTAGCTATTCAAGTTTTTGAATTATAGTGTTCACTTGACCGCGGACAGACTTCCCGTAGACGGATTTTGTCCGAAATTTGATAGAAACCTACAA
Organism: Araneus ventricosus; assembly: GCA_013235015.1. Taxonomy (NCBI): domain Eukaryota; kingdom Metazoa; phylum Arthropoda; class Arachnida; order Araneae; family Araneidae; genus Araneus; species Araneus ventricosus. Next base: position 61,032 of record BGPR01003038.1, on the reverse strand, counting down.
ATTATGTGTCAAGATCACATACCGAATTTCATTCCCATAGCTCTAATAGTTTTCAAGTTATCGTATTCACAGACAGACAGACATAATTCCAAAATTGTGTTTTTCGGACTCAGGGAGGTCTAAAACGTGGAGATTCATCAAAATCTTGAGTTCGAATTTTTTGACGTACTTGTATACTTCTTTGTATACTTCGTATACAAGAAAGTAAAAACTATTAACTGTTTCTATTCATGAATATTATATTTTTGCATATTTTAATTTTTTCTTTGTTTTTTATTTTTAAGAATATGTGCTTTCAGACTCTACAATTTATTCTTCTGATTTTTCAATCTTGAAAGAAAGCCCTGTGGAACTACTGAAAAAGATAATTTTACAAAGTGGAGTAACACCTGAAAAGTATGTTAGGTGGGACTTTGATTCCCAAGATTTTAATGATATATTTCTACTTACTGTCAAACATACTCATTCTATCTAAAATTAATTTGACTGCATTCTTAGATTTTGAGCAGATTTTTCACTGATGATTTTAAATTGGATGTTTTCATCTTTCCAAGTATTGTAGCTGATCATAAAGTAAATTGCAAAATTTAATATTTTTCATTCAAGAATAGACAAAGCATTACATTTCTTGTTTTTTAGAGTAAAACTTGAAGTATGCTGTTGTTTCTGGGTACTAAAATGTTTACGGATTTTTATATTAATAAAATGTTTGTGTGCTCATAATATATTCAATATGTACGAAAGTCATATTTTAAAAATGAATTCCTTGTTTGCATTTGTTGAAACTTTAATGTAGAATATATATGAATTTGCCACTAATTATGTAATTATAAGCATTTAATTCAAATAAATAAGCTGTGTTTTAATTTTGTCTACATTGCTGAAATTAAAAATTATTTACAGTATTGATATGTATACATATCATCATAATGATGTAAAGGTTTAAAAAAAATACATGTTGAGATTTCACCATACTAATTTTTCATAGAGGTGGAGTGACTTTTTTATAAGTAATTTTTGTGGCAGACTTTTATTTACATCAGTTTAACACTGGTGGAAAAGTGTTATAAGAAATTTTTGTGTAATTTATAGATGTAGCATATTGTGGAAATGCCTCTTCCTTCCTACCAAAAAAAGTACCCAGAAATCTGAAAATATATATTGTACAATGGAATTCTGAATTTTTTTTGGTGTTCCTTGTATCTGTTTTTCTATAAAAAACTAAAAAATCAACATTATAAGTGAATTATCTTGCTTTATCCCTTTGAGGACGGCTGCGCAGAAAACCTGCGGTTCCATCTGGGCAACGTTTCCCAATGCATGTGACTGCTCTGGGGCAGTGCACTTTTTTTAGTTAAGCCTAATTGCACTAAAGTTGGTGTCGCACCGACATGACAGTCGGTAGCTAAAAGCCACAAAGCCGTCACATATTTGTGACATTCGAGAGAGAATGTGCCAAGCAATCGATACACCTGCGTGACTATCATCATCCTCAAAGGGTTAATACAAATGAACAAAAATTCCTTTTATAAAATAGTTCAGTTTAAAACTCTAAATATTAATTTTTTAAAAATTGTATGATTAATCTTAAGTTAAAGTAAACAACTGTAATATCTTTTTTTATAAGCCTACTGTTTCCTGTAGATAAAATACTATGTTTATAATGGAATTTAAAATTGCCTTATTTTTTCCCTTTATTTTAGTAGATGTTCAGTCTTCTGAAAAATATTGCTACATAATGATATTTTTCTGCCACAATAATTTTTATCTGCTTTTGTAGTTACATTTTCCAATCAGTTTTTATTTTTTTCATAGTATTGAAAAATTTGCAATTCGCATGAAAGTTGATCTTGTTCATGTACTTGCACAAGCTTGTTTGCCTCATGTACCTTTACTGGATAAAAGAGCTTCTTCTGATAAGTTGTTGCAATCCTCTTGCTGTTTTAATAATAATGGTAATTTGTTTTATTTGTTTATATTGGATTATCTTGCATTTTATTCTCTTTTCAAATTGTTTTTAGATAATTTTGATTTATATTCTTTCTAAAATTCAGCATCCTTCTAAGAATGAAAGTTTACAGGCAAAAATAAATTAATAAATAAAAATCATATGCTGAATTACAGCATGAAGATCATTTTAACAAATTTTAAATTTTCTTTTGTTTCTGTAATCATTTAGGTTTCCCATCATTAATAATGAATAAAAGTAACAGAGAATATCCAAATCCAAGACATCCAGATGTAGTTGCCAAAGACTTGCTGAGAGATATAATAGCTATGATACAAGGTAAGTTACACAAATTTCTTAGCAAGTTTTATGAATTCTTTCTTAATAAGTGTTTGTGAGCAGTATTTCAGCTTTATAATAGAAGTTTTGTAGTTTCTTTGACGATGCATTTTGTTTACAGTAGTGATTGGTAGGAAGTGCTCAAGTATTAAAGATAACTATTTCTCAAAAAAAAGTTTTAAAAGATAAATAAATAAACAAGAAAATATCTCCTCATCAATTGACAAACATTTAAAACACTAGAAAATCCAAATTGCCTCTTCATTCGAGAGACTTTCCGTCAAATTGGACGTGTTTAAATAGATATATATGCAAGAGAAATGTTTAACATTGATTGAAAGCAAATAAAATAAACATATGTTTTATGACAGGAAATATTTTTTTATTTACATATTATTTACATATTTCTTTATTCAAAAAACTTCAATACTTCATTTGTAAACTTCATTTGTATACTTCAATTGTTAAACAATGAAAAATACTTCACACATTCTGTGTGAAGTATTTTTCATTGTTGAACAATTTTATTATAATTCAATAACCGTCCAAACTATATCATGCGCATGATATACCACTGACGTAATTTACTTCTTTCTATTAAAAAACGGAAATTAATTCGAAATATATGATTAATATAATTTAAAATTTCTTGAGAACTATTGATCATAGTGAGATAAATTTTATATCAATCGATAGAAAATTTTATTTCACTATTTTAGAGCTATTAAATTTGAAATTAGAATGGCAATTACTCTTTTAAATTTAAAATTACTGAAATTTAGGTTCTCTAACAATGAAATAATGCTGTTTAACGTCTCACAGTGCTATGGCACGAGTTTTATTGTTGGTGATGTCAGAGCATTATCGAGAGATCTGGGCTATTATATTAGTATTTTCAAAAAGAATATAATTTATCTATTTAAAAAATGTCAGCTACCAGACTTTATAGACTTTTTATTTTGTGTGTGAGAAGGGATTACCACACAATCTGACTTTATCAGCTTGTTGTTGTTGGCTGATTGCTCTTGGTCTAATATCATTAGCCAAGTTTGAGAGCCAAGTATTCATGATAATGGGAAGTGTGACAGCTTCTGATGGTCAAAATAACCTGAATTACCTAAGTAGTGATGAAACTTAACATATGGTTTTATCATCAGAATTTTAGATCTTAATCGCATTTTGGAGCTAATCCATCTACGGGTTGAGCATATGTCATTCTTTCTATTTGCATATATGTAAACACAGTTAACTCAAACATGCAGTGACATAGATAATTGAAATTTGGTGTGCATTCTTTACACCATATTTTTGGAGATCTGTGACAAATTTCGGACCCAATTATTTGAAAGGAAGGTGTCCAAAATGCATACTTGGTTTTCTTTACTATACTATGAAGCACAAAATGGGCCATATTGTGTGGAGTAAATTTCCTGGAAGAGAGGGATGAATTGTGTGTGTGTGTGTGGGGGGGGGAGTTGAAATATTGGAGGTTTCTGAATAGACAGATGGAAAGATTTATAATCAACTGGCAGTAAACGCATGGCATTGCCTGTGGCATTATTACTTCAACAAAATAAGAAGAACATATGTTAATCCAAAATAATATTAAAAAATTACAATATGAAATTTATTAGACCCCAAGCTAAGTGTGCGAGGCAAAGTAATATGTTAAGACACTGGAGAGGATAATAATCGAAGTCATTCAGTAAATATGACGTCACCTGCCGCAACAAAAGTCGCACAATGCATGCTGGGTATGAATTACCTGGTACAAAGCTTTGTTTCAGATGTGTGAGAAAAAGCGTTTGAACTGATCAATAAAATAATTAATTTAAATTCAAAGAAAAAAGGTATTTTATCCGTTCTTTTATTAAATCGGGGCGAAATGTTCTAGTTACTACCTTAAAAAGAATCGAAATGATAGCATTATTAGAACGTTGGATGTATGAAAGTAAAAATGTAGAAGAAAAAATTTCAGAGAAAAATTACTATTTTTTAAAAATTTCTCAAAATTTAACGAATTACGTTAGAAGTTCAAAACAAACTTCATTAGAACGGAAACCATTTGTTCTTTCTGATGATCATCAGAAACAATGTAATGGGAAAATATATATCGAAAATGACCCAAAACAACACAAAACATTAAATAAAAAAAATTCTGGATTAAATTTTTAAAATCGGGCTTCAAGGTGCATTGAGTCACCATTACGACTACCTGTATGCCAAATTTCATAGCTGTAAGTGTGATAGATTCGTCTGGACTTTGCACACAGCAAACATTACCTTTTATAAGTATAGATACAAGATATTATATATATTGATATTGTATATGGTGATAATACTTGGCTCATGGATTTAGCTAATGATACTAGACCAAGAGGGATTAGTCAACAAAAACAAGTTTATAAAGTCAGATTGTGGGGTAATCCCTCCCCAAACGCACACACAAAAAAAATAAAAAATCTAGTAGCTGATATTCTTTTTTTTTTTTTTTTTTTAAATAAATTATATTTCTTTTTGAAACATTTCAAATGTTTGTCAAGATATTATAAAAGGCGATGGAAATATTTATGATCGTCAACAAATTTGGTCTTTCATTGTTGAGGAATTTCAGTGTTTTAAACCTCCCTGATTTGAAAAAATACATTTTTGGAATTATGCCTTGTGTTTGCCAATCTGTGTATTAGAAAGTCAATTAAAGAGCACTCTTGTTTGTTTAACATTTAGTTTAAGTGTTATTTATTTTCTACAAAGCATTCATTTGAATTTTTAGAAATTAACTGAAACACATACTGCTTATGCAAGGAGAATAGTTCTGAAATCTTTACTTCTTCTCTTTTTTTAAAAAAAATAATTGCAAATTAATTTGTTCATTGTATGGACTGACTTTTTTTTTTTTTAACAATTATTAATTCAACTTTAAGAAATCATTGCAGATGCTTTTTTTTACCTGTTAATTATATTTAAATATAAATAATTGTTTTTTCTTTTCTAATGAAATTTTTTAGCCCTTGAAAATTGTAGTAAATGTTTCACATTGATGTAGTGTGGCAGGTCATGCTTGTCTTCTCACCATTGCTTAAAATCATGAAGTTATTATCCTCAGAAGTCATTTTGTATATTTAAAACAGATGTAGATTTTTAAAAATCATTATTTATAGTAAACTATTCTGAATTTTAAAAATTTAGTTGCATATTAATTTTGCTCATTATAGACCGAGTTTTTTTTTATTAAACTGGTATTAAAAGAAATAAGTGCAGATCCTTTTCCTTTTGTTAATTATATTTAAAAACAAACAATTGGCTCTTAATAATTGTCGTAAATGTTTCAAAATTATAGTCGTTACCATATTAAATTTCAATCCATGGCTCAACAATAAGAGAGAAGTCATCACAATAGCACAATTTTTAACCCTGATGATTATCACTCCAGCACTGTTGAATAAATTTTGTTTACATAATAATAACCCTTTTTGTCAAATATGCAATCAAGAAAATAATATTGAACATATTATCTTGTACTGTCCCAAATACTCATAACATAGACCAAACCTTCGGTAAAAACTCAATTTGGATAACTATCTGTTTTTTTCATTCAAAGCATTTATTCAAAAATCTGTTCCTAATAAGTGGCAAATTGGGATTCTCCTGCAATCTTTGAAGTTTTTTGACTTATACTGAGTGCATCTTTTTGGATTTAAGGTATAACGACTTTTGTTGCTAGAAATCCCATTAAACACATTTCAATCATCTTATAGTCACTATTATTCTTGCTTCCATGAAATTATGCTTGCTTTGCTGTTTTATTGAAGAAATGTTTAATATTCCTTAAATTCATCTGCACAAACTTGTATGTTTCAAAATAATAGTTCCTTTGAAAAATAACATTTCAACTTTTATTTATAGATACAACAATGGCAAATGATTCCTGTGGAGTGTTTACTGTAGCAGAATTGTTTTCTTTGGCCCAACACTCTGAGCTTTCTACTTGGATGGAAGAATGTTCCGAACTAGCTTTTGTTGATTTAGATTTGCTGAATTCGAGGGAAGAAAAATTAGCTTTCTTTGTTAATTTGACTAATGTTGCATGGTTACATGCCATTTTGCTTGAAGTTATAAGCTGGAAATCACAAGTAATTTTATATTTTAAAATTTTGATAACATTCAACATTGCTATTATTTCTAAAACAGATACCGTGTATCAGTAGATGTTTCCATTCCCCAATTTATGAAATTTCTTTTATTTCATAGATTTTTGTTCATTGTTTGAATTCACAGATATTTTTTTGTTAAAATGTTTGTTCTTTGAAAATAATTATTATTGATAATTTCTGTTATTTTTAATGGACAGTTATGTAATTATCCTTATTTCCTATGCCCAGTATTTCATTAGTACCATACAGTCTTATAAAAGTATAATTTGATGAAGTGGAGTTGTCAGCTTTTCTTAATATGTCTAACTGAAGGGTTTAATTTTTGTTCTTATTTTTGAGTTGTGAAAAAAAAATACACTGAAACCTCTCTGAGCAGCCATCCCACCGTTCTGAGAAAAATTGGCCGCTCAGAGGGGATGGCCGCTCGGAAGGGTTTTCGTTACAATTACAAGATAATTGCTATAATACATAATATAAACAAGTCTGACACATATTTCTTATTTAAAATGAAGTTTGAGACTTACCTAAAGAGAAAATAGTACTTTATTTGATAATATTTTACATTTTTTGAAAAAAAGGATACAATTTGTGACAGTTTTAAGTTTGTACCCTTCTCGGGAAAAAAACCATTTTTTCAAGTTTGTTTTTCAGTTTAAAAAGTAAATCTCTAACTGATGCGTTTGTTAAATGGGATGGGCGAACCCACCCGGCGGCCGTTCAGAGGGGTTGGGTGGCTGTTGCTAGGGGTTATTTTAACATTAGGTCTATGGGCCGAAAAATCCGTGCCACGAAAAATTGGCCGTTAAGAGGGGTGGCCATTCGAAGAGGTTTCACTGTATATTAAATCATTGCTTTTATTTATGAAACCAAATTGATTTATGATTTCAAATGCCATTATGGTGAATGATCTGTTAATGATGGCATCTTTTATTTTAAACTTTTTTGATATGAATGTTTTCTTGGTCGACAAATATATTTTATTCAATTCAAAGTTTGTTTAATTTCTTGTTTTCTATTTATTTTAAGATGATTTTTCATTGTTTAAATCTCTTGGCTTTCTAGTTAAAATAGCATTTATTCTTTAGAAAATAATTTTTTTACTAATTTCTGATGTTTGTTAATAACTTATTTTATATACTTTTTTCATTGAGGTAGAATTGAAAAATCTCTTAATTTTCATTCAGTTTTTTAAAGCAAATATTTGCCTTCAGAAATGTGCAGGAATTTTTTTCTAGATAAATTGGTTCACTACTGCGTCAATAATTTTAGTAAAGTGATTACCAAAAATTGAAACTAAAGGACCGTTTTCATCATTTAATACCCCCCTTTCATTTTAAATATTTAAGGCAAATGCAGTTTTACATCCATGAAGCTGCTGGAGTTATTTTCAATCTCTTAATCCACTCATCCAAGATGACTTAGGTCCTAGATATCGAGTTAATTTAAATTAGTGCCTTAATGGGTTAAACACGTTGATAGCTTGATGAAAGGTATTTCATAACTGTTCATTTAAAATAAATTATGTCTTTAATTTATGGTAATTCTTATGCACATTTTCTTCCAATTATTAAACATTTAAACAATTTGCTGGAATAGAAAACTTTTATAATTCTTTTGGTCATGTTGTGAAAGAAAGAAAAGAAAATGTGTTCTGACACAATGAATACCATTGAAATTAAAAAAAATTTAAAAAAACCCTGTATATATAACATTAAAAGTTTAAAAATATGACATGAAGAGTCTGTGTTACTGTCTGTCTGCCATGAGAACTGTGGCCGCCAAAATGTCTAGTTTATAGCGGTCACTATAGAAACAGGTTATTGTAGGAAGAATCCATTTCTAGTTGGTAGAAGTCCATTCAAATGTGCTACATTGGTGCATTTAGTGGCAACTGGCGCCAAGAATAAAATAAAACTCTGTCTTCCGTCGGATTACTCCTATTTGAAATGGATCTTCCCTAGCATAACGAGTTGCTATAGCGACCGCCATAAACTAGTCATTTTGGCGGCCACAGTTCTCATGGCGGACAGACAGTAACCCTGTGAGGAATTGCTGTATATATTGTATCTAAAATTTCAAATACCATTATGGTGAATGATCTGTTAATTATTTTTTGAACATTTTATTAAGTGTATCTGCTAATAAAACTAATTATTTACTTCAGGACAAGGAAAATCCCTTTTCCTCAGATTATACTTCATCAAATGTTTTTAATGCTTCTTCTGAACATCACTTTCAATTGATTTCTCCAAATCTATTGGAACGTCTTACTATGCAGAAAGTTCTTGGTTATTGTGTGGGTCAGATTGGTCCTATTAGGTAATAGTATTATTTTAATTGCCATATACATTTCAAATATTCACTAAATATTTCTATTGTGAAATCAATGTTTGAAAATTTTTATTTCTGCTTATAAATGCCTTGTAGATATATATTTGTAAGCTGCCTAACTGAATGTACTAACTTCCTTTTGGACATATAGTGAGTGTGTGTACAATATATAGGAAAAATTTGATATGCAGAACTTTAGCTGGTTAGCTTTTTTTAATGGTATCAATTTTCATTGAAAAATGTGTCAATGATAATTAGATAGTTTTTAATGATAAATATATTCCACTGACAATATGTATTCATTAGAGTTTAAACCTTCAAACTATCGAGAAATGTTAAGTTTTTTAAATCCTGTGGCATATTTATTACTTAACTGAATTAAATTAAGCTGAAAAATATCAAAATATTGTCTCTAAATTTCTGTTTTTTATAAAAAAAAAAAGAAATATAAAACTAGTGAAAGAACCAATATGCTATTTATTACATTGGTGATTTCTGTCTGATTAAAAATATTAAATGACTGGATTTTATAAATCTATTAGTAAGATAACTAATATGCAGTGTTGTTCTTATTTTCTTTTTGTTTTGAATTTTGAGGGAAATTTGTGCTTTATTCATAAAAACCAGTTACTTAATTCTTATTTCATTTCATCCATAATTTTCCCTCTGATTTGGAATTCTTAATTTTTTATGCTCTTTATATTAGTAAACGTTTTTTCTAGTTTTAAAAATTTATGATTAAAAAATAATTGCATATATTCAAATTCTTTTGCATAAAGTTTATTATTTCTTGTTTTTATTCTACTTGTGTAGTCTTTTTGATTTACGCTACCAGCTGCTGCATGCTCAACTACCAATACCAAAGCATTTACAAGAACCCCCATTTTACCATCTGTTAGGTTTGTATGCATTTAAATTATTTTCTACTAAATAAACTTTTTATAAAATTAAATTTTTTTTTGTAATATGGAAAAAAATAATATTTTGAAATTTTCAGTTCAAAATTATGATTTTATTGTTGTGTGTTATTTTAAAATTTTTATATGTCACCTAACAAGCAACACCACCCATCTCAATTTTTCTAAGAGGAAGAAAAAACTGAATTTATTACAACAAGAACAAATATTTCTGAATTCTTTTAACATTTGGTACAAACATGCGGGCTCATGTTCCTAACAGATGTGAAGAGAAACTTCAATTTTTTCTTCCTCTTTGAAATTTTGAAAAATTGAGATAGGTGGTGTTGCTTGTTAAGAGATGATTAGTTTCAAATTATTTTGTAAAATAAAAATAGTGAAATTTAGCTATAAAAACCTGTAAGTTTGTCTACAACATAATTTGGCAAATTTTGGTGTACTGGATTTGCAGATATGCTAAAATGTTGAAGAAAATATATCTGAAAGTATCTGCACTTTTATACTGTATTTTGATTACAATTTTTTGGTATCCTTTTTCCAAGATAATTAATTATAATTGAAATCTTTGATATTTATTTCTGATGTAGGTTTTATCTTAATAATTTTTTTAAAATTAGAATTTTTTATAAATTTGCTCCAGGGATTTGACTGCTTATTTTTGCAGCAAGACATATTTGAAGTTTAAATTTTATTTTATGATCAAATTTTCTATTGGAACTTAGCCTTCAAAGAATATAAACAAGTTATATTCAGAATTTTACTTTTAAGGTCTTATTTGGTGACAAGTATTTTTATTTTTTCATTGAATTTAGTCTTTTTTTTTTTCCTCGAAATTTTACTTAGCTACATTTTCTTGATTGTTTCTGAAATTTCTTATGGATTTTAACAAACAAGATTTTCATTTGTGTGGGACACATTCACACTAATTTATTTATTACTTTTTAATAAGAAATGCTTTAATATTAAAATATTTTGAAAGGTGAACATTTTTTTGGTGGGTTTAAAATAGCATATAGTTTTTGCAGTATATATAGAGTGTAGACACTATATGCAGTGCTATAGTGTCTATAGCACTGCTTATAGTCTTTGTTATAGAATATATTTTTGTTCAGTGATATAACTTTTTCCCCCTTTAGGTGATTTTAAACCTACTTGGGAAAAATATACACCTCCGGTAGAACCCAGAACATTGTTTGTTTTAGTAGATGGTTTATTATATTCACCTAAATTACAAGTAAGTTTGACCTAATGTAGTCTGTGAATGAATTGCTTATACATATTTTGCAATGACTAACCCATATTCTGTCAATTTTTATATCTGTATGATTGAGATTCTCAACTGCTCTTCTATTATGTATAAATATCATTAAAGAAATTTTTGTGTAATTTTATACCAGTTAGTTTTGTACCTAGTGCATAATGAATACATATTTTATCATTTTGAAAAGAAAGACAGAATTTTAATTCCCTTTACTGCACATTTTTTCTCTTAAAAATTTCAGTGATACATATTACAAATATTTAGACTTTCAAAATAGCCTTTAATAATGCATCTTTAATATTCTGACTTAATTTTGAAATGGTATAATATATTGTATTACTAAGTGTCAATACTCTTAAGAACTTTAGCTGCAGTAATTATTATTTCAAATCCTTTAATTTTTATTAATGCACTATTTAGTGCAGCTTTAATAATCTAAACTTAAAATGTCCTTGATTTGATTGATTTTTTCGTATTATTTTAGGCATTGTACAGTGACAGTATTGATTATCAGTTGGAAGAAGCCATGAAAGATTACTTCGATGTCACAATCACTGTTGATCTACAGAAAGAGATGGTATGTTATGCTCCCAAATTGCAGAAGTAATTGACAGAATTGCAAACATTATAAAAACTGTATATAAAGTTATGCATTGAAATATTATTCTTATTCATTTTGTTTTGTGCCCAACAAAATTTACTTTGTTGATGCAATATCAATTCAGCAATTTTATTTAAAAAATACTACTGAGAAGCTTAATGTTAAAGCTTAAATTAAGATTCTAAAAAAAAAAAGGAAAGAAAAAACTTGTCTTTTAGAATTCAGAAATTTTTCTGAATACTTACTGCAAATGGAAAGTATTTCGTATTATTATTTTTTTATTTGTAGCCATTTAAATACGTCTTTTAATTGTTGAAATCTAAAATTTTAGTTGTTGTCTGAAAGCAAAAAAAAAAAAAAATTACTTATTTTTTACCTGGAAACATATGCTTATAAAAAGTAGATTCATTTAAATTGTGCTAATGCGTACAGTTATTTAAAATATCAGAGGATAAAAAAAATGTTTCTAACATATTTCATTCCTGTTGTTGATTGTTGTATACCATTGTTGCTGATTAATACAAGGCTTTGTAAAATGATAGATTAGGCTTCAAAATGAATTGGTGGTAAAATGTATAAGGAATGAGAAAATGTTATGAATACATTCATTATAAATTTTAAGAAAAAGTAAGATGTACTTGTTTGATGAATAGAAGAATCATGAAACAAATGTAAAAGGAAAATAAAATTATGTGTGGAATATGAAAAAATGTGTGGAAAGTGGCTTTTTTTTGGGGGGGGGGATTATAATTTTTTGTTTCAATTCTATATTCTATCTTTACTTTAAAAAATTATTTATTTCTCCCAAGTGAGTTCCTTTCTAATTCATCGCAGTTTATCATTAATTATTAATTCATCACTGCATTCTTTGGAACTATGCTGCATGATTTTTTTATATGTTTAAAATTCCAAAGCACAGCTTTCTTTTTTAAGGTAACGTTCATTTATTTAGATTCTGCATCTTAAAATACTTTTTACATTAAATATGTTATTTGAATATTGTTTTTTGCAGAATAGATGACTATTGTCATATATTTATTTAGATGATAAAGTATAAACAATGATAAAAAAAAAAAGCAAATGCTTGAAGTATTGTTGAAAAAGTGTTTTGCCTCCATTTCCTCATGTTAAAAGCAATGAAAAGGATTTAGTTAACTGTGAGTTAAAATAATTTTAAGGAATTTCTAGTTTTGTTATTTCATTTGATGCATTTTAAGATGATGCTTTCAATTTAGGTTTCACTTCCAAAATTATTAGAATGGTATGCTGCTGATTTCTCCATAGACGATGAAAATGACTTAGACAAAGCATCATTTGAAGGACTTCTTGATTTGTTATCTACTTCTGTGAACTCTAATCTAGCTGACTCATTTAAAAGTTTATTCTCTGATGATAGCAATTTCAGTGAGAACATAGGTAAGATCAAAAATTTTTTATTTTATAATTTTGATAAATCTTAGTTTATGTGTAAATGCTTCTAGTGAAGTAATAAATGACAATCTCTTTCATTACTATTCTTTTAAACAAAGTGTAATGTTTTTCAGATGCATCTGGGAAGAAACAGCTGCCATTTCTTCTTGAATTCAAGCCTCTTTTACTGTCACTGGGTATAGTGTTGGCATATCCAGATTTTAGTACTCTATCACAGCTTAATACTACAGCAAAAGTTGCTCCTGTTGTAGATACTCAGCCTTTCGTACTAGATTATATAAAAGAAAAATGTTCGATTCTCTATGATCTCCATCAGATATTTAGAAGCGAATGTACTTCTGAAGATTCCTCTGTAGAAAATCTGTGCTTAGAATCAACTGCTCAGAAATTATTTTGCACTGATGAACCATATGCCAAAGTCCCTGTTACATATTTGTTAATATATCATAAAAATATGCTTGTTCCGACTAGTGATGAGTATTCTTGGTTTTCATCAGCACTGAGTTCTTCTCCTGACAAAGCATTTTTAAGTCAACAAATTAAAACTTGTTTTTCATTGAATGAATGGCACAGGGCTTTGCTTTTTGTTGATATGTATCTTGAATGTCTCGAAAAGGATGAGACGTATGCTCTCTTGAGGAAACTAATTTTAGAACATCTTGCATCTCTTAATAAATGCACATGTTCCATGGAACCTTGCAATTATGCAATGTGTATTAATGATCTTGCTTACAGAGCAAACACTGTTTTACAAAATGTCTATAAATGGGAAGATAATTCTGCTATTCTAGCTTTGAAATTTTGTTTATCTGATTCTCGACTAACAAATTATCCTGAAATTCACAAAGCATTAAAGACGAAACTGAAAGAAGTTCTCCTGTATAAAAAAGTAAGTAATATTAGTTTCATGTGATTTCATTGTTATGTGACATTTTAATCGTAATATAAGGTTTCTAGGGAATGAGGCTGTAATCAGTGAATTTTGTTTTGGTCATTGGTGGCATAAGGGGAAAAGAAAAAAAAAAGAAAAAAAAGGATTCTTTATTAGACTTGTTAGTTTCTTTTTTTACATCATTTGTATTATTTGTAGGCTTGCTAATTACAGCAGTGTTAAATAAGGTCTGTTTGCTTAGTTCCAACATTAATTATAAGAATCTGTTAGTCTTTGTTATCCACGTACTATGATGACTTGGGTGATCCAGAGTGTCCTCATTATTTTCACTTAGAGAGGAAAAGGTGGTTTAGTGCATTTGCTAATTTTATGCTCCTTGAAAACTCCTTAACAACTCCTTGAAAACGATTTTCATTTTCAAGCACTATGGAAACTCCTTAAATTTGGGTTTTACTCCTTATAAACTCCTTGATTTTCAATTTTTAACATTTCTTTTATTAAATGTGTACTAAGTTTCACTGATAGAAAGGATTCTAAATTGCCGCCGTATCAATTATCCAGTATTTTGCATTGCTCTTTCTACGATTTGATGTTCATCTCCTATCCAAAATTTAATGATTGGTTTTAAGTGCCAATCAGTAATAACCAAAACAATAGAATGGTGCAAATTGAGAATGTTATTTCTCTTGGATTATTTCGAAAAATTAACTGTATTTCTTTAAATTGTAACATATGATTTGTTGTAAAGGACATATATTGTCATGGTAGGATTGAAGAAAAATAGATGCTATTAATCAATTTAGCTAAATTAGTTTTAATAATAAAAAAATTTCGTTAATTTTATTTTCTTCATATACTATTTTATAAGCAATGAAAATGCCAATAAAACAGTTTCTAATATCTAAATCCATGTCTCTCCTATATTTTAAATACTGGATCACTGTGCACTACATAAGGTGCACAGTGAGGCATGGAAATTATTTAAGGATTTAAATTCTAAAAAAAATTAATGGAAATAGTTTTTTATTTGAAAAATGGTAAATCATGGTATGTAATGAACTATTTGAACTTTTGGAATAGTTGTATAATTTTATAAAAAATTGTGTGTCTAAGCGGCACCACTCTACTTTCATATAAATAGATTTAACATGGCATTCTTGAATAAATCAGCTTAGTAAAAACTTATAAAAGAAATAAATGTAACCACATTTATTTGAGTTATTAGCAATGTTTTAAATACTCTAATATAATTTTTATGTAGTTTAAAAATTGAACTCTTTTTCATGCGTAAATATTGAAATCTTGAAAATTTTGAAATTACTCCGTGAAAACTCCTTAAATACTCCTTGATTTTTAATTTAAAAAATCAGTAAGAACCCTGTTATAGGGAGATGGGAATTCAAAGAAAATACTGCCTAGGACTAATTATGTATGTTGGTGGCTTCTATTCCTTTATCCATCACTGTGTGCTTTTAAGTGGAAATGGATTTGCAGCATTCACTAAAAGGAATTTCTGTGATGAAAAACCATAAGCGCTTTATTCAGCACTTTCATGTTGTGGGAAGTAAACAAATACTTACAGTAAGCAAATTAAATTCACATCTCTTGCCTCATTGGTGTGAACAAGAGGAAAATGTCACTTCTTTACTATCTACAAATAATTATAAGCTTTATTAATAAGGAATATTTTCTAATATCCCTTCCTAATAAATATATATAATGAACGATATTTTAGAATGTTTTAAATTCTGTTCTAAAGCTACAGTTTGGTATTTAATATTTTATAATTTCAAAGTTGAAGTTTGTTTCCTGTTACCTTTCCAACTAAATTTGTCTTTTATTAGAGTTCTTTCAAACATATTTAATATTTCATACTTATTTCAGATATTTGATGCTTCTGAAATGTTTGGTGATTCAGATGCAAAAGACTGTGTCTATGTTTTCAATAACTGGCAAGAAGTTGCTGATTGTTCTGTCTGGGATCAGTCAAGAATTTTTGATTTTATTAAATCGTCTGAAAAATATTATTTGGCTGTTCAGTGGTCAGAACTGCATATTATCGACAAAGAGCAGAAAATGGTAATTAGTTTATTGCTTATAATTCTAATTCTCATATAAATCTACTGTTATTTTCTAGAATTTCATCATTTAGCATAGAAAAAGTTAATACTTAAACCCTTAAATGAGCAATTGAGCAGTTTTCTCCTATGTGTAAAGAATATTTTTAAATTGTATTGGCTAAGCAAATTTTTTATTAAATAAACAATTAATATTTAAATAATTATTTTATAACAAGTACTATGGAATTTACTTTAAAACTATTTTTCATGTTCTCTTTTCTTATTTTATTGCCTCTGAAAAAAAAAAAAAATAACAGAGAATTTTTTTGGATCATGTAAGAAGTTTATTATTGTTCATGATAGAAATAATGATCTGTTTTCTCTCCTGATGGTCATGATATTTTTTCATAACATTATCGTCATAAAATTACTTTTTGCATAAAATTATCTTGAAAATATTAATTTTTAAATGATTATTTATATTATAATGATTTTTTAATAATGTCTTTTTTTATATTTGAATTATTCTAAATTGCAATGAGTATTATTTGTAAAATGTTAAGTCATGTTCAACCCACCAACATGTCAAAAACAAAAAACAGTGACAAAGCATTGAAGTGTAATTGAATTGATCATTCAATTTCAAATGTAAATAAACTTTCATAGTTTGTTACCTTAATTGATCATCCTGTTTTAAGAATGCAAATGACAATGATAAATGCTTTATATAAATTTCTTATAATTATTATTTTTTTAATTTTAATTTCAGTCAAATGTTTAAAGTAGGCTAATTGCTATACCTCATTTTTTTATACATGTGATTTCAAAAATGTATGCTGACATTCTGCTTCAATTTTTTTTCTTTAATTTTGAATGCGAGGAACTAACTTTGATGAAGAAAGTATTTTTTTAAGTTAGTGTTTACATTTTTATTTTGAAGTCCATAATTGTAAATGAAGTATAAGCTTAAGTTGCATACATTTTCACTAAAAGTCTGTAATTTACTTGGCCTTCTGAATCTAGTTTCAGTTCTGGTTTATTAAGATTACTGATCAGAAAAGGAAGCACACCCTGCTAATGATTTGCATTAGTAATGATTATTCTGCACCAGAATTACCCTAATGTAGCTTTGAAAGAAGTTGTTAATCTAGCAGATCAAATAAATTAGCCTTTTCATTCAAGTGCTTTACTTTTTCAAATGCATTCTCCTTCATGTTACAGTGCAGTGGTGAAATCATAAAAATTTTGTATTGTCGTAGCCTCATGGCTTATGTAAGTCAAATTGCTTTAATTTTACTCACCTGACAATAAAAATCACAAAGGACATTACAATACTTTCTTTCAATATTTTAATAAAAACACAATGAAATAACTAGCCAAAAAATTTTTTCGATTGCATTAACGCTACAAGTATGAGTGGAATGGCTACAAAAGCTCTACAATTTTTTAGCCTCTCAAAAGACAAAAAGCAATGTTGCCAAGTTTTTAAGGAGATTAAGAACAAACAGTGATTTGAAAAAAAAATCAAGAATTTTGATTTAGCTGGGGGGGGCTGCAAACTGGATTTGCCATTGTTATGGTGCATACCTCACATCATGATTAGTATTAATACATTTCTTCAGGTGCTTAAATATACTAGTGGAAAGGTGAAGAAAAATTCAAATTTAATTCTTTTTATTTGTTCTATTCAAAAATGCAACCAATGGCTGCTATGATTATTCATACTGCACTATTCGTACTATATATACTTTATACTATATATATATATTAAAAATATTAAATAATTTTAAACTGCAAAGAAAGATTTTTTTAATTGTGTGTGAAATGTTTGTCAAGCTTTTAAATGTATTACTGCTTACAAAGAGTAAGTCGTTAATGTGAATAGGAACTCTTCAAGCTTACTTTTATTTGTTGTAATTATCTGATGACTTTATGAATATTTGATGATTTCTGTATTTTCCATCTTAGCTTGCTTTATCCATGTGTATAATTTGGTATTTAACTCAAGATCTCCCACAAGAACAAAAAGTATTTGAGGTATATTTTGCAATTTATCTATTTGATTAAAAAAAACCTTTTTATTGTATTCATTTGAAATGTGTATATAAAATATATTCTTCAATTGTGCATTAAACATTTTTTGATTGATTTAGTAGGATCTCAATTAAAATTAAATTTATTGCAACTTATTTTATATTTGATTTTATATATTTGAAAATGCTATCTACAGTATTGCATTAATTTCTTTCACAAAAATGGATGACTCATGTAAAAAGATTCTTTCCATCACTAGCCTGTAGTTCTTTTTATAAATAAACATTTTTATATTACTTGCTGTTTAGGTAAAAGTTACAATTTGGGGGAAAAAAAGAGAGAAATTTACTGAATATTATACAAAAACACATAATGAGGATATTTTATCTCATATTGAGTTATCATTAACAGTCATTTATGTACTCATTTTAATTGAAAAAATTGTATTTTCAAATTCTTCTATTACAATGAAAACAAAACATGTAACATTTTTTAATTACACTTATTTAAATATTTCTTTTTGTATTTGTAAATAATGTAATAAATTGGAAGTTTTTATAGCTGTATTATTTGATTATAAGGATTAACCCTGAAATGTAAAGTAGATTAAAAAATGATAATTAACATAGAATTTTCCCTCTTTGTTTTCATCATAACTGTTTAAAATTTTATCGATTTCTGACTGTAAAATTTTGTTTTAAGTTTTTTTTACTGACATACACTCTATTTATTTTTTAAATCTTTCTTAGATCATAGATTCATTTGAAGATCCATCTGAATGTTTAACCTTGTGTGACATGGTTTTACCGGAACTCCCATCTGTTGAAGCGAAACTGTGTTTAGTACAATATTTGGTTGATAATAATGTTTTACCTGAGAAACAGCATCATTATTTCAACATGGCCCTTGGATTGAAAGTATGTGTTATTGATTTATTTGCACTTGTAATTTTCTGCTAAACTTCCAACTTTCATTTATGTACCTTCAAAAAGACACGCATTTCACTGCACCCACTAGGTTTGAAAATAAATATAAATTAATGCTAGCTAAAAGAAAATTCAATTAAAAATAGATGTGTAGCAAATTTTAATTAAATAATTTATGATGAAATAATTTTAAAAAAAAGTTTTATTTACAGATGTTGAAGAATCTGGAAAAAGGTGCTTAGAGAATTTTTGCAACATCCAGTATTTTTCTTTGCAATTCCACATACGGTTGTGGCTTATATTTTACGAACCACTAGTGTAAAACTGCAAATATTGCAAGACTGTGAATGAAATATCTTTTTGTTTTACATATAAGAATTTTTAAAATGAAGAATCATTATTTCTTTGATATTTATATATTTCAGATATGCTTATCTTTCTTATTGATTATTTTGGCAAGATTTATTTAAATGATGTTTTTGTCATGCATTTGATTTTTGTTTATTGTGTAACCATTTATTTATAATTTATTGATTATTTCATTCATTTAACTTTTTACAGATGTTGTGTGCACTTAAGTCACCACACAGGGAATTTTATTTAGATTTAGTTGCACATCCATACCTGCTTTTGGAACAAATGCTCATGAATGTTCAAGTAAGTTATTTAAATTAGGATGATTCAGTGGTGCTATCTTGTAGATGTATTAAAAAAAGGAAACAATGTGTTCTGTTTATTTTTAGACATTTAAATTATTTTCAAAAGAAATCTTTGTGTTTTCTATCTTCATGAATAATTACATTTTATTTTTAAGATTATTAAATGATCCATGATATATCTTAAAAAATATGTATACTAGCTTATATACCTTGATTGTGCTCAGGATGAAAATATTTTCATGTCTTTTATCAATGAAAAATTAAGTATTTGATTAATTGCCACAAAGCTTTCTCGAAAACTTTCCTTGTGTTTTAAGTATTTATGAGAAAAATTCGAAGTACTTTTAAAAACAAAGTTTAAGTTATCACACATCAAATCGGCTATTTATGACTATGTGATGTAAGCATCATATGCGAGAAAGTAAAAATTTTATTTAAAATTAGCATTTGTTGGAATGCTTATGTGCACCTAAATAAATTGCATTTTTTAAAAACGTATGTAGCATTTTTAGTGTAAAATATACTTGTGTATAGAATATTATAATGCACAAAATCCTCTTATTCATCTGCAACTTTATTTTCACTTAAAATGATAACATCAGTCACACCAAACAATTTTTAAATCTTATAGCTTTTTGAAAATTATGAACCGTGTCAGATAATTTCTAAAATCTGCTGAAAGTTAATTGTCCTATACGTTATTGATAATTTTTGAAGAATTATACAAAATATAATTAAACATTGTGAGTGACAACTCGAAGGCAAATAAATAAAATGATAATTATATATATAATATTTTCATTCAATAGGAAAGGCAACATTAAAGATAGAATAATCTTTTCATATATGGAAACGTAGTTTTTAATTAATAAACAGTTAACAATAAATTAATTGTTGCAAAACCTTCACTAAAACCCTCCTTATGCTTTGCAATATCTATGAGCAAAATTTACTGAAAATCTATACAGTAGTTAGGATTTCTATGATGTGCAAACTATTTATGGATTTTCATTTTTATTTATATAGATATATGACAAGAAATTCTTGCAATGTTGTTGTGATTCTTAGGTTGGAAAATTAATTAAAAACTGAAGTATCAATTAATGATAACTAATACCAACCCAATTAAAAATAATTCAGAAAATTTTAGTGAAATCTTTTCAAGCAAGACTCTTTACTTAACTATTATTCTTTACTAATATTAAGAAGTCTGAAATAAAAATACTACCTGAGAAATTTTACAGCCATAATATTTTTCTTCATGATCTCACTCTGAGGGTTGTTCCATAGTTTAAGATCTGATTTATGATATGCAAATTCATAGATGAAATATTTTAGCACTCTTTACATTTCAAAACTTTTAAGAAATTTCGTGTACTTCTACTAAAATATTTGATATTAATAAACTGATGTGTTAAAATCAATCATGTATTTTTAGCTGAAAGATGCCGAATTAGCTTTGAAAGCAATCTGTGATGATTTAAAATGTCAAAATGAAATTGCACCTGTTTTGACTTGTTCTTCTGTAAATCAGCTAGTCGAGGATTATGCCTCAAAAGCCTTAGAAGTTCACTTCTTGGATGCTTTACTTGGTAAGACTGTTGTAAAAAATATTGATAATTTTTGGGTTTTTTTATAAAAAAATTTGATGTGCATAGTTAAATTGTATACCTTTTAACAATAGTAACTGTCATTAGTATAGCTTTATATTACTAGAAATTTGCAATGCTTTAAATATTTAAAGTTTTTCTATATATATTTAACTGAAATATTTTTGAAAATCCATTTTCATATTTGGACTTATTAATTGAGAAAAAATTTAAACTTATAATTTTTTTTCTTAATAAGAAAGTAATTTTCAATGAATGTTAGTTTACTCCATTTTGAAAAGTAAGTTTTTGTTTTTAGAGGTTTCTTCTTCAAGTACACTTGTATTGAGCACTGAAGAAACACTTGTAAGTGACGAGCCTTTTATAATGCCATTACGTGTACCTACAAAAGAAGAATGGGTGCCTGATGCCAAAATTCAACGATGCCAAGTTTGCAAAGAGGAGCGTTTTAATATGGTACATATCTGTATTTAAAAATTTAATAATTTATATTAATTTTAAAATTAAACTGCAACAAATTTATTTTTTGTTTGAATATTAGTGTTTGAATTTTAAAATAAAATCTTTTGGTTGATGTGTAATGATATGCTTCGAATCTTCTGTTCTTTTAGTTTTCTCGTAGACATCACTGTCGACGTTGTGGGCGTGTCGTATGTGCCAATTGTTCCCAGCATGCCCTCATTGTTGAAGGTTATGGAAATGTTAAAGTTAGAGTTTGTGATGACTGTTACAATGCGTGAGTACATCTTTTTGTTTGTTTTGAAGCATAACATCAGGGCATTATAAGCCATCAATCATAATTTTAGTCAAAGGGTGTTGGTCATGTTAAAGAAGTCAGGGTTAGTAGAAAATTTGGTGTGTTATGATTCTGTTAAATTGTCAGTAACTTTAAACACCAAACATGATTTAGAATATAATCTCAATTTAAAACATCATATTACCAAAAAAATCTGCTTAAACTGCTCTTAATCTATCAATAATTATTGCCACAATTTTTTTTCTATGAATTATACATATAATGTTACAAAGAAGACATCTTTTGCATTGAAAATTAGATTGTGAGTTGTTAAAAACTGTAATGAGTGCAAAATGTTGCAGAATGTGTAGTTTAAAACTTTTGGTTTGATCTTTTTGGGAAAAACTAATATCTTTAAAAAATCTTAATTTATGAATTTTATTTCTCCTGAGAAATAATTTAAAAAAATTACAGTATTCTAAATTAAATTACAGTATTCTAAAAGAATGCAATCAATTTTTAATTTTATAATTAATTATATGTATTTGATAAGTTATTACTTCATAAAATTCTTGCTCCTAATTTGTAATTTAACCCTCCTAGTGGCTCAAATGTCTTTTTCCATTTTTCATGTTCAGTTCAAAAGCAGATGGCTTGTACTTATATGTGTATTTTACAAAAAAAGCTAAGAATTTAATAATAAAAATTTTACAGTAAAAAGCTAAGTTTTCTAACCCGATGGCTAAAAGATCAAAATAATTGAGTTCTCAGAGGGTTAATAAAGCACTCTTATTTTTTTATTCATTTGTTTTTCCTAAATATTCCTTTCTACTATCTGACACTGACATATTGCATCATCTTTGACCTTATTAAATGATTTTTTTGTTTTCCTTTAGTAGCTTATTATTTTCATGTAAGAATGTTTTCTGAGTGTACAAAAGTTTATTTGTATGTTGCAATATTCTATAAAAGTAGTAAGAGGTACTTATTTTTTATTGCTGTCATTTTGTTAAGAGAGTAAATGTAAAGTATTAGAAAGTTCTAATTGGCAAGAAGGAATTATTATCAGTCACAGTTGAGTAAGGCTGTATAAATAACAGAAACTTTGGCATGCATATTTGAATAAGTTTTACAAGTACTGTCGATTCTCAGAATGTTCAGTTTTTAATTGCCTCGCAGTATTTCTTTTGAGCAAATTTCCTACCATGTTCACTTTATATAATAAGGCTTTTACAGTTCATAATCAGCTAGAATATTCTTATATGTGATATGTGCTGATTGCAGCCAACTTTTTAGAAATTTAAGTGTGATCATGGGCGTCAAGCTACTCTGGTCTCGTTTGTCACCATTATCCATCTCATTTCATTACTAATTTGACTCTTAAAAAGTGTTAATAAGTTGTGAATAGGAGTAAACTTTATAATGATTATCATAATATTTTTCATAAAATTAGACAAAACACATATGGCCAAAATCACAGCCGTGTAATTAATAATTTGATGTAGCATGAATTGTATTTTCTATTGATGAAGCTTCAGATAGAATTATTTTTAAAGTAAAAGGATAACATTATGTTATATGATTATTGTTTAATGTTATTATTTTTAATCAATATACATTTAAATTTTTTTTAAGAATGACTGGAAGCCTATCTCTTACTACAGCATCATTTGAAAAAAGATACAAAGTTTTATCTTCAAGTAAAAACTTTTTATATTTTGCATCTTGTTGTATCTGTGTGAATTATTTTTATATGTTAAAATTTTTAGTTTCATTCCAGTTATTAAAATATTTTACTTATAAAAATTTTGATATGAAGTAGGTAAGCTTTTTAACTACAGTAGAACCCCGGAAATTTGAAGTAACTGGGACTGACCTCTGTTCAGGTTCAGAGAATTGAGAATTTGGATTATCCAGGAAATTTGGTAAAATACTCTTGGTATACCAAATGCAGTAGAGTATTGACTCTGGGTGCTCTGTGAAGGCATGTGGAAAGAGCATGATGCTAACAATTTGATGGTAAAAAGAAGATATCTGAGTTTGTTTCTCCCAATTAAGGTGCTGTATTCATTCTTAAATATCAACTTGAATACTTCTTTTAAGTTAGGAATAAACATTAGCTTTGTTTCTGATTCATAATTGTTATTTTTTCCTTTATTTTCAGTAAACATTTTTCAGAAAATTAAAAATAGATGTTCGGATTATCTGAAATTTCGGATTCCTGGGGTTCTACTGTAGTTAATTTTAATAAAAAATTTAAATGTACAATTAATTTTTTATTTTATTTTCCCTGAATTCCTAATCTACATGTATAAAAGCTTGGCTGAAGAATAAAAAGGTTGGAAAATGTAGGATTAAAATAAATAAACATGTGGAGAAATTATTTTTGAATTTATTTGTAAAAAATATTATGGTACAACTAAAGTAAAAATAAATGTAATTGAATGTTTTTATTAGTGTTATTAAAAATTACTTTAAAATAAAATCCATTCTTCTTGTTTTGTTTCTTTCGAAATGATCAATAACTTTTGCCTTGATGTTAGTGTAACTGCTGTAATATGTTTTAATTATTGAAAGTGCTCGTAATGTTTGCTGACTCATAGTGCATCTCAGAAAATATTTTATTCTTTTTAATGTTGGAATGCAGAGTTCAGGTCCAATATATTCATAAGAATTGATGAGTAATTTATTCTATAATATTTTTCTGTAAGTGTATTGTGATGTTTTAAAATTTTAATATAGTTATTGTTATTCTTTAGGAAGTCGTGTTCCTTCATTCTAATTACTCATGTTTCATTCCGAGCTAGGATTAAACTATATGTCGCCACTCCGAATTGGGTCATAAAAAATAATATTGTTAATTGTGTTAATTTGAAAGCATTATAAAATGAATTGAGCTAGGTTGTTGATAATTTAAATGTTATGTACAAAACTCCTACAGTGCCTGATGATCCTCAGATTATCACTGTATTAGTGAGTCACTTTAATGAATTCAATTGCAGAAAAATTTGTTTAGTTGAATGAGAAAGAAGTCTCAATAAACAAAATGTTTATTTAACACACTGGCTACTCATGTCTAATATGCTATGAAAAATATGCATAGTTTCTGTGCCCTTTTACAAAATTGTATGCATTTGTTTGATATCAAAGTTGTTGTTGGCTTCATGAAAAAACACTAATCTCTGGTCACACCAGTGAGCCTGGTATAGCCGAGGTTCACTGTTTCCATGGTAGCCAACGTGTTAATATTCATGAAAATTTTAATAAATATTTTTATGTGGTTTTAATTTTTATGTGATCATTTTACATAATTTTATTCAATTAATTTTTTAAACTTTATAATGTCATTGTATTTTATTTAATACTAATAATCTCTTTTGTATAAATTGATATTCATGGTTCCCTTAAAAAAAGTAATGGCCGCAGTGGTCTAGTGGTAAGGTCTCGAATTTGGGGCCGGAGGCTTTCAGTGAGGATCTGCCATGTATGGGGCCTGTTGCATGTTAAATCATACATAGTGGCCAAACGTCCTCCCGTTGGTGCGGCGTGGAAGTTTGGAGAGGGGGTGCCAGCTCAGATGTCATTCTCGTCGTCTGACCGCAGTTCAAAATTACGAGGTCCATCCCAAAATAGCCCTCGTGTTGCTTCAAAAAGGGACGTTAATATATAACTAACCCTTAAAAAGTAACTTTAAATTTCAAATTTTAATAGATATTTAACCCATGTTCTTTTAATAGCATTGCACCTATTCTGTTCGTTGTCTGCATGTATGTCCGTAATGGAGTCAAGTAATTGTCTGTGTCATGTAGCATACAATTGCCTGTTTTCAGCATCAATTTCACTCACTTATTCCTCTTGCAAAATATGCATTTGATTTTAATTTCAAAATGTCACGGCACATTTTAAGTCCAGCAGCATGTTAGCTGGATGAAATTATACTGATTAAAATATATCATTAACCCTCTGACTCCTAAGCCGGCCATAACCAGCTATACAACTTCTATACTAGTGTGGCGGATTTCGGCCGGTTGCTGTTCTGAATGGGGAGAGAAGGCATTTGGGAGAGTTGTCATTAAGTGCCCCCTTTGAGTAGAGATATGAGATGAAAGGCCTCCATTCACATCTCCCACCACCCAGGAGAAAAGATGAAATAGGACGGGCTAATTGATTTCACCAATCAATTAGTAAACAGACCTCCATATACAACTGTACTCAGATCTTGAGAAATCTTAGTATCCAGAGGGTTAAACATTAAGATATTACCTTAGCTTTCAACAATGGAAGGGAAACATGCAAATAAATATTTGTTTAAACAGTGAAAATGGTTTGATGCGTTGAAAATGATTTGCATTACAACAATGAAAATTATTGTTGTAAATTATTCAAAAAATATTTTTAAAAACTTATTAAAATTAGAGAAAAAATATCATTCATATCATTGAAAAAGATAATTTTTTGCACTTTCAGATAGTGTAAAAATGACTTTTGTGCTATAATCTGTTCAGAAGTTATTAAAGAAAAACGCCAAAATTTGGCTTAATTTTTAATTAATTAAAATTCTAAGTAAAATTTCAAAAAAAAAAAAAAAAAAAAAAAAAAAAAGGCTCCGAGGTTCACATTCCAAACATCCAAAGTATGTTTGTGCCAAATTTCGTATCTTTAAGTCCTGCGGTCTGGCCTGTAGACCACCAACACACATTCTCCTTTATTATTATTAAAGATACCTAATTTATGTATATTTTTGAAGATCTCAAAACTATTTGTGAGCTTACTTTAGTGATAATTTTTTTCTTGACTTTTATTTTAAAACTAAGTACATGCATATATTCACTGCCTTTATATAATAAATAAAAAGTTTTGAGACATTTTTTATATTTGTGCATAATTACATTAATCGAGTGCTTTTATGTCTTGAATTAAACTTGCATGTGATTATTTAGTGAAAAAATTCTTTGTGCAATTGGTAAATTGAAATTTTGCAGTGCATTCATCAAGTCCACGCAATTCACCATATCAAGTAGACAGTCTAGGTTTGCGAAGAAGATCTAGCTGTATGCAAATTAATCAGCATGCATTTAGGTGGGTGCTGTCTTCAGATAGTGAACAAAATGCATCTGTTAGGAATGAATTTTCATATGATCAGGTGTGTACTTTTTTTGTCTGTTAGTTGAAATCTCTTTATTAAAAATAATTGAGAGAATATATTTGATAATTTTATATTAAATGAATTAATGGGAAGTGCATGCCTAATATGTTGTATCAGCTGTTTAAATATATCTTATGATCTATACTTTTTTAAGTTTCTGAGTTTTCTGAAATTTATACCATGTTAACTTAAATACAAATACCTTTTCCAGATTTTTTTTTTTATTGCAAATTATCCTTTGTTTTTATTATATTTTTTATTTCGCTTAGATATTGTATTTTACTGTAACCATTTTATAATAGACACACATATGCATACATTATTATTATTTTAGCCAAACTAAGTTTGGTGGTATAAATTATGGCAAGGCAAACTTGAGTTGCTTTGCAAAAGAAGTTCCACATTTTTTCTTTGCCATGTTTTTAACTAGTATCATTTCAAAAACTTGTATACCAAATATATACATAAATGATACATTTGCCCTTGTCCAGTAAGTTTTTATGGTGCACATTTAATATACTCAAATTTGAACCAGTTGTTCTGAAAAATCCTCTAGAAGAGCAACTTTAATGTTCATAAAAATGTTAAGAATAACAATGGCCTTCTTGGGCTCTGTTTTGTAGGCAGTCATTATTTGTACTATCTGTTTAAAAGGTACATGCATAAATTTAAAAAAAGTTTTTTTTTTCAGACTCCTAGTATTTCTCTGTGTTATTCAATATTAAAACTACACAGTGATGACAAAAGGTGTGCTCAATTTTTGATGAACCTCAGTGATCGTTTATTAGGAAAGATAAAGATGAAGCGTTATGGAAAACTGCCATTGGAAGTTGATTATGGTTTAATTATTAAGTAAGTGTTTTTTAATTGAAAATGATATGATTAAGTAAAGAAACTCTTTAGAATATTCCTAAATGAAAGAAAATTATCTGTTTTATCATCATATGAATCTTTGTTTTACAAAAAGTGCACTTTAGAGTAATGATCATTCTCTACCACGGCTTCTTGAACTTTTTCCACTTATTGCCCTTTTTTCCAGCAGAAAAACATTTAATTTCAAAGCAATTTCTAAACTGGCAAACACCATATTGAACCAAATCCAGGCATGAAAGACTTCCGCTTTTTTGAATGTCTTTCAGACTGTTTCTGAGATCGACGCAAAACCGTGAAGAAATCATGACCGAAAAAGTGAGGGGTGGATTCAGTGTCTGAATCCAAAACGAACACCATTTTTTCTCCTTCACAAAGTAAGCAGAGATGCATTCTCTGGGCTGTATGCACCGTATCTATCACCTTAAGTGATTGTCATGCAGCGTAATGGAGGAAGGCGGAACTTCTCCAATATAGCTGAATGACGACAGCTCTAAGAGTAGGTCATGCCTTTCTGTTGAAATCACATGTCAGTCAGCTGTGATCGCTGATGTTGAATCACGGGATGAATGCTAATGGGTTGTTATGCAAAGAACTTCTACTACTACTTTTATTTGTCTTGTGTTTGGCTGATCACTCGATGGATCTCACGTGTGATGCTGTATGTTATGTTCATTAATTGTAAAGATCAGTGTTTGTGAGTGTGACTGAGAACCAAAATGGAGATTAACTTAAACGATGAACATAAAGTTCATTCCATAGATGCAAACAAAAAAAATTTTAATTTGAGTGGTTGAATAAATCTATAAAAATTAAACTGCCTGCGAAAGGTAACGATACGAGTGTGGAAGAGATAGCAGTAAAAGTAGGAGATTCGATCAAGAAGATCGATATAAGTGGAACTGTAAATTGTCAGCTTTGCTCTGATACCATTTATTACGGACAATGGGGATCCAGTGCGATTTCTAGCCGCCTACAGACAAAGAAGCCCCTTTCAAAAGTTCAAGCTAAGCATGAAAATTATACCTTACCAGCTAATTTTTTTGGTGTCTCAAAATCTGCTGCACCATGTTCTGCAATTCCATCTGTGCCTTGTACAAGCAGTTCAACTACAATTCAAATGCCTGTGAATGTCCCACTGTCAGACAGGATTACAAATGTGCAATCCTTAATATTAGGAGTACTGGCAGAAAATAATTTACCATTTACTATGTCTCCTGTATTAATTGAACTAAGCAAAGTTCTTGCTAGTGATGAGAAAGCATTAAACCACCTTAATATGTCAAGAACAGCTGTATCTTATAAAATGCTTTGGTTTGGCAAAAACTTTCATGGATAAAACATCAGAAAATTTACGAAGCTCCATATTCTCTCTAAATATTGATGAGACCACCTCTAATAATTTTAAAAGGGTTCTGTCTGTATTAGTAAGTTATTTTTCACCAATTCAAAATAAAGTGATTATTAAACATCTGGCCAGTGCCATTAGAGTTGCTTCAGAATCACTCTTCAAAGAAAGTGTAAAAGTTTTTCAGGATCATAATATTCCATGGGACAATTTGATGTCCATTTTAATGGATTTGTGCGATGTGATGCGGGGATCTAAATCTGGCCTTGAGGCTAGAATTCGGGTGAAAACAACCCATTTGTTTGATACAGATGGTGATTCCTGCCATCACATTCATAATTCTGCAAAGAAGCTTTGCAAACCTTTTAAAGGGCACGTAGAGAAATATTTTACAGATGTGTTTAATGATTTTAAATGGTCTCTTGACCAGAGGGAATGCTTTAGTGAAATTTGTCTCATTTTAGGAATTAGATTTGCCGCAATTGAAAACGTGCCATTTAGATGGCTATCATGTTATGATGTTTCTTTAAGCCATTTGAGAATAATTGATGCCCTTTCAATTTGATATTTTGCTTTTATCCCTCATAGTGATAAATCTATTTATTTTTCTATTTTGGCTGGCATATATCTAGAAAAGAATGTTAATTCTGAAGGAAAAGCCAAAATTAAGGAAATTCACCAGTATCTGTCAGAGAAAAAAATGACTACAGAAGGAATATCTAAGAAGGAACATATTGTTCAAAATCTGTTTAAAGAGAGAACTCAGCTTGTTTTACATTTTTACACTGCTCTATTACTATTGCTTAAAAAAATATATGTTTATTCCTGACCATGGAATCCTTAATCCACAAACTATATGATAAACAAGAGCGGTTGTTTTTAGATTTCCTATCATGCTTTCTAAAACATGAAGCTTTGAGAGGAAAAAATGTGAAGCAACTGTGTGTTAAAAATGTGTGTTAAAAAAAATCAAAAATCTTTTTAGGCTCAGCAGAATCTATTGTATCAAAAGATTTGAAGTATGATACAGTTGCATCTTTTTTGAAACAAGCAAACCAGGCATATGTTGAATGTGCTCAGTATTTTCAAAAGAAACTGCCTCTAAATAGCAGTCTTCTGCAAAGTATTTCAGCAATTGATCCAATTGCCAGAGGACTTTCAGTTACTGCTGATAGATTAAAAAGACTTCTAAAATTAGTGACAAATGTATTAATACAAGAAGAAGAAATTCAATATTCACTTGATGTTCGTTTAATATCAGGTGGAAAAATTTTTGCCATCATATACATAACACCACCGAGCGGAAATATATTGCCAATTGACCTTTGGTGGGCTGCAATGTTCAGGTCTAATAAATACTGTGCCTTTTCAAAAATGATTCGAGTTATGTTAAGCTGCTTCCATGGTCCTCAGGTTGAGAGTTTGTTCAGTATTGGATAAAGAATCTGGCAATATGAAAATTGAAACTTTTTCTGCCATTCAGACTATGAAGAACAGACTATCAAGCCAAAATAAGTCAGCAATAGATTTTTTTCTAAAAAAAGTGATTTTTGCATGATCCAGTTAATAAAAAGTTATGTCATAATATGAAAACTTCATATCAGCAGTAAGAAAAGGATTTGGAGCTTAAAAGACAAGAAATGCAAAGTAAAAGCGAGAAACTAAATGCTGCTAAAGGCTTATGCAGCAAAATAAAAACTAATAATTTAATTAAGATGAGAGAAAACAAGCTCTGGATTATCCATAAACGAAGGTTGGAAAAGATGGCTAAAAATAAAGAATTAAAGAAAAGGAAATTAAATTAATTATTTCTTTTATTGAATTATTTTAAAATTAAAAATATGCTTATACTGTTGAAGTCTTTATAATGAATATATATAATGCACAACTTACTAGATGTAAACATTGAATTTTTCCATTAAGAAATATATATTTTCTGCATTGAGAAAATATTGACACCCTGTAAGCATTCTAAGTTTGAGAGATTATTTCATCTTTATGTCCTTAATTTAATGCTTTTTAAAGAAAGTATTGCAATTATTAAACTGAATCTTTGAGTTGCTGAACTCGAACATTATTCAAAATAAGTTAGTAGACATATATGAAGATTGTATGTTGGAATTTTTAACAACAGATCATAAAGTTAAAATTATTAACATATGAGAGATGAAGAAGTTATTTCTTATATTTTAAATACAGAATACAACAGCCATTCTAGAATAGATTCAGATGTTGAAGCAGCACCAAAAAAAATTTCAGTATCTAAAGGAATTTATTAAATGCACAATATTTGAAAATTCTCTAAACATAAAATTGTATAATATGTCAAGGTCTTTTGATTATTTTCAGAGTTCAACAAATAGAGAACAATTTTAGCTGTAGTGTTAATATACTTGCTGCTAATTTATTGAAATATTAATTTCTGTGAAAATTAAATTGTATATCTTTGTGATGCAAAATCATTTTTATTTTAAATTGTTCTGAAGTGTTAATCTAATGACTTGTTACAGGCATAATAAGCCACGTTTATTAAGGTAATTTTAGAGCTTTGTGAAATTATCTGTATTATACAAAAATCTATAAACCGCACAACCTCTGGTTCCAAGTTATGTGTTATAAAGATCTTCTACTGTATGTGATAATATATATCCTTAGGCACTTTTATCATTTTTTTTCCTCCATTAAATAAACTGCTTCATTTTTTAAAAGTATGCCAGTTGTTTATGATACTATCTGTTATTGTTCAACTTTGAGAAAATAGAAGAAGCTCTGAACCTCTTGTATAGTATTTAAAAATCAAAATTTTGTGCAAATAGAGAAAAATATGAGATAAAATAGTAAGTAAAATTTTATATATACTTCTTTTAATTGCTTGTTCTGTATGTATTTTAAATAGTAACATCTTGTGCCTTTGCGTCTGTATATATATTGATTTTGTGGTAAATTTTGTATTCCGTAGAGTTCAGCTTTTTTTGAACAGCTTGCACTTTCATGCCTGACCAAATCATGACTAAATTGGAAAAAAAAGAATAAAATGTTACATTAATTAATGATAAAGGCGAAAAATTAGTTAATTATCAATTTAAAATTGTTTTGGATGAAATTTTTTAGAAGTGTCTGATTTCATGCTGATTTTCTGAACAATTTTTGCTTACAAATATTGAAGAATATAAAAGAGGGTGAAAGTTTTGTTGGTACCAAAATTGTTTTACATGACCTCTACCTGTGGTTACAGCTGATAGTGTAAGAAGTGCTGTTTTGTACCACTGCATTATTAATTTGAGGTGTTAAACTGAGTTCAATTTAAGTTTAAAACAAATGATATATATTGAAATAGCAATTTTGATTGAAATATTCCTTGGCAACATAAGAGAAGCTAACAGTGACATGCTGTGTTCTGAAAAGTTGTTTTCAAAACAAATTCTTAGTGGATAATTATCTTTCATCATTTTTAAATTTTTGTCTATCCACAACATTAAAATTTATTCTCACTGCTTTTCCAGACTTTTTTTTTTACCGTATAGTAATTTGTGAAATAAAAATAACTTGGATATAATTTATTGGTATGTGACCTTTCATTTCCATTCTATAATGGGAGATTTAGAACCATTGAATGCATGCCCTTATCAATGACCCTTCTCTGTTGTCCTTTTCTTTCTGTTAATCTGAGCTCATGAATTTTATACAACCTTAAATAAGTAAACTATTGAAGTCATTAAATTTTTGAAACGAAAATTTTTTTGAGATAGATTGAGTTGTGATGGGAGAAAATGTGTGTGGGTGGATGTGTAGGCATCCAAAAAATGTTCAAAATACCAAAGTTTCTTCATAGTTATGTTTTGATAGTTGCTCCGTTGGTTTGAGAAGGTTCCAACTGACATTTTTACCAAAAATGGGATAATGAGTTTATACTTTTTTTACTAAGTTAGATCTATATGGCGAACTGACTCTGCCTGCATTCTAGTGGTAAATTAACAAACTACTAATGGTCCATGGTTCGATCATTGCGGACGATATTTATACTTTTCAGTTTGACAAGGTTCTATCTGCTTTTACTGTGACCAGCTGTGTCATTATTTACGTAGGCTTTGCTTGGGCGCTAACTGGGATTTGTGTTTATTATGAATGTTTTGTGTACTGTTTTACAACTGAATACAGTTAAATTCTTTACCATAGACACATGGAAAATGAGTTGTGCGAGCTAGAAACTTTGCCTGATTTTTTCAATGGCACAGGCAATGAAATTGATTTTGTCCATTTCACATCAAGTGAGAGTCTAATTCAGAGCTTGAAGTAAGCATCTTATGTTGTAATATTAGTATGGTATTTATAAAGAGTATAACATTTACCTATATTATTTTGCAGATACTATATTATAAAGCTACACCTACAAGTTATAGGCATAGTATTTTCTAACCAACCCCTTTATTACCAGTCTAACCTTTTTTCTTTTCACACTTTAAGGTACTTTCTTATTAAAAAAATGTGTCAATTGTTAACGGTAAAACCGAAGAAAATGAAAGCTGGATAAGGAGTCGAAGTGGAAGAAGATGATTTGATGAAAGATAAATACCAAGCAGATAATGAGAAGAATAGAAGAAAAATTATGTCTTCAAGAGAGAAGTTTTCAAGAATATACAGGCATGCAAATCTTTCTACTGAGGAACATTATCTATATCGCATAGCCAGTGTGCACTGCACATTTAGCTAAAAATGTGGAAACCAACACACTAACCCAGTTCCAAAGAGGAATAATGGACATAGTAGAAGAGTACCCAAAGGAGACCCAGTTTTTTAGTAAGAGAACACATAAAATCCTTCCCCATAGCAGAGGGGTTACTGCAGGGTACATATTAAAAGAGAATATTTGGGTTCTCCTCTCAGTATTGGGAAAATTTTACCTTCAACAGTGTTGTAATGAAAAAATAACTGTGATTAAAAAATCAATGTACTACAGAATTTTTATCATGAAGTTTAACTTTGGATTTCACTACCCAGATGTAATGTTTGCGAGAAATTCAAAGTGGCAAAACAAATGAAAACACTGACGGATGACATTAAATAAGAGCCTGATGTACACATTAGGAAAAGAAAAACAAAGATTTGCCTATAATGCTATTTGACTTACAAAATGCTAATATTGACTCTTTTTTTTTTACCTGAGAAAATTACAACTTGATTCCAACTAAACAAGTATATTGTGCCTTGTGGAGTGAAAACTTATCCGGCCGCGCTGATACTAACATTGCTTGTACTTTTCACAAAATGCTGACCATACTAGCTGAGAAAAATAACAGAACTGAGTTGATAACATAGTCGGATTCGTGAGTTCCCCAAAATCGAAATTCAATCATTTCAAACTCAATTATACATTTTCTTAAGGATAATCCTGAAGTAAAATCATTTGCAATGAAGAAATCCTCACCAGGACATACATGCATCTAAGAAGTTCATAGCATTCGCAGCAACACTGAAAGAGCCATGAACAAAAACTGATTTCTATTCTTCAATTGGATTAATTAGAATTTTAAAACAAGTCAAACCAGCAAACATACAGTGTGTCATACAAATGCAGTCTGAAGACTTTAAAAATTTTCAAGGAACAGCAACACTTCTGAATTATGAGATTCTGTCATTCACTAGTGTGGCAGTTTTGAAGTTTACCAGAACCCTGCACATTGGGAATTTCAAAACATTGCACTACAAATTTGTACCAGAAAATTCTGCAAATGTCAAGTTTGCTTAGACACCTATTCGGGACTCGAAAACACATATCAAACAGAAAAACAACAAAGAAAACTGCAGTTTGAGTGTTACAAATAACACCTAGGTTTCAAAAGGTTACAAAAAAAAATAAATGATCAAAAAAGAAAGATATAAAGACAGATTTTCCCTTCATGCCTTTGCAGGTTAGTGAATATTATAATTTATATATTTAAAATAATGTGGTAAAAAATCTTGACCGAGTCCGACAGCCTCAACCAATTTTGACAATTTTTTTTTATGTGAAAGGTTATGACGTCTAGATATGCCATCAATGGTTGCCTGCCCCATACCACCCTCCATTTTCGAATGAAATCGAAAAAACACTTCTCCACTGTGTATTGTCTATGGGGAAAAACCTCGTAGAAATCCCCCAGCCCCAACCACCTAACTGATTTCGACAATTATTTTATATGAAAGCTTATGACTTCTAGATATGCAATGAAGTGTTGCCTGCCCCACACCACCCTCCATTTTCAAACGAAATTGGAAAAAACATTTCTCCACCATGCATTCTGTGTATATTTTTTTTATTTCGTTCGAAAATGGGGGGTGGAGGCAGGCAACTCTCAATGACATATCTAGACATCATAAGCTTTCATATAAAATAAAAATTGTCGAAATCTGTTCGGTGGTTGAGGCTCGGGGATTCGTACAATGTTTACTCATAGACAATGTACAGAGGAGAAGTGTTTTTTCGATTTCATTCAAAAATTGGGGATGATGTTTTGCAGGCAACCCTTCATTGCAAATCTAGATGTCATAAGTTTCCATATGAAATATCGAAATCCTTTGAGTGGTTGGGGCTGAAGGATTTACCATATTATTTTAAATATATAAATTCCAACAGTTCCATCACAATGGTGTGTCAAAAATATTGTAGAATACCTATTGTAGGTGATGGAAACTGTTTATTTAGGGTGATATTATTCTGTATATATGTATCTGAAGACTTTCATGCCGAAATTTGTGAGAAATTTATACAAAACATTACAACTAGATGAGGTTTATTGAAAGATTTTTACAATTTTAAAGGAATTTGTTGTCTACAAAAAATATGAAATCTACTATGGTTTTATGGTCTGTTACACTGATCTTCGTGCAATATTTAAAACTAAAAAAAGTAGTGTCTGAGAGCCTGGAAGCAGCGAGGTGGCAGGGGCAGTGCCGAGCAAAGTGGGTGCTGGCCGTGAACCTGAGGGCGGCGAGAGTGGCTAGTACTATATTACATTTACTAGCAGATTACCCGGCTTTGCCTGATCATTTTCTTATCAAAACCTTGTGATGGAGAAGAAAAGGAAAATTTTAGAAAGCTGTGAGTACTTTGTTATACATGTGATTTATAAACCACATCCATAATTAATGGGTTAACTATAGTAAAGAAGTGGTATTCTAATTGCATAGTAAATGTGAAACAGAAGCACGAGTCAAAGTGTGTGATCAGCAGCCAACATGTGAAAATATAATACATATAGCAAGAATATGAGGTTTACATTATAAAATAATATAAACTTACTTGTATCTCAAAAGTATTTGTGTTTCTGCTAGAAAATCGAAAATGTGTTGTGATGCGATTATCTGCAAATAACATGACCACAAATAGGTATGCTTAGAAAAAACGATTTTATATAAAATCATCCCGAAGTCAGCACAATATGCGATTTAGTTTTCGTAAGAACATTGAACTTATTTTCATCTTATTACACTCACAAAAAAATTATTTTAAAATAATAAATTTCATATAACGTGAAAATCTGAAAAATTACGATATTTTTCATTAAGAAAAGTATTGTAAAAATATACTGTTACCCAGAAATAAGTAAAAAAAAAAAAAATTTCAAATGCATATTGCATACAGATATATTACTAATATAATAGCCCAGATCCTCCGGTAACGCTCTGATGTCACCAACAATAAAACTCGCGCCATAGCACTGCCGGTCGTTAAACAATTATTTCATTGTTAGAGAACCTAAATTTCAGTAATTTTAAATTTAAAAGAGTAATTGTCGTTCTAATTTCAAATTCAATAGCTCTAAAATAGTGAAATAAAATTTTCTATCGATTGATATAAAATTTATCTTGCTATGATCAATAGTTCCCGAGAAATTTTAAATTATATTAATCCTATGCAATCGTGGCAATGTTGTTTTCTTGCCAAGAATTAAATTAGCCACCAGTAATGTGAATCTACCATTCGTTCTCAACCGCTGCCAGTTCCCGTTAATTCCAGCTTACACGATGACTATCAACAAATCGCAGGGGTAAACTTTCGATCATGTTGGAATTTACCCAAATGAGCCTGTCTTTTCACATGGACAGCTCTATGTTGCACTTTCAAGGTCTATGATTCCCAATCACGTTAAAATGTACACAAAGACATTTGAAATACAAGGAAAATTATTAAACAACGAAAAATACTTCACACGAAATGTTGTTTACCAAGAGGTTTTTTGAATAAAGAAATATTTAAATAATATGTAAATAGAAAACAATATTTCCTGTCATAAAACATATGTTTATTTTATTTGTTTTCAATCAATGTTAAACATTTCTCTCGCATATATATCTATTTAAACACGTCAAATTTGAAGGGAAATCTCTCGAATGAAGAGGCAATTTGCACCCGTCAAACCATGACGGGTGATTTTCTGGTTTTAATATAAAATTCAATATCTAAACAATTTCATGCATGTGCTTCTAATTTTTTTCAACTTGTAAATAATGCAAAAACTGTATATTTAATTGCACAATAATAGATATTTTATTATATTGTATCCTTTTCATTACATTTTTAAATCTTAAGTTATGAGATTTCGGAATCCTTTTCATTAGATTTTTAAATCTTAAGATATGAGCTTTCGAAATTTTTCGAATCCATGCATATTATTCATTTCCAGAATCTATTAATTGTACCCTATTCTATGAGGATAAAATGAAACATAAACATTTTGATAATAAGAAACATCTCAGTTCCTTCAAAATAAAGATTAATATCACTTTAGAGCGTATAGTAAATCAGAAAATTCATATCTAATTCAGTTATCTTCCTTTTGTCAGTCTCCTTAGCAATCGTTTTTAAATTTTACCAATTAAAATTATAAATTAGTAAGACAGTCGATCATATATTCATGTTCATAAAATTTTTTATTTCATTCAACTTTTTTTCTTCGTTTAATAATATTTTAACAACTATCATTTTGTTGCCATTCTGTGTAAAATAAATTTCAAATAAACATAAATAATACTGTGAAACCTGTGTATAACAATTCTGTTCGTAATGATGAATCTACCTTTAACGATATTTTCTTGGCGCCAAATCCGGTACGAAATCACCAAGCAAGTCAATCGGCCTATTTGTTACATGCACTTTGAGGACTTTGCCCCACCCTCCTCTGAGAAACTGTGTTAGGGCTTATTTACTCCTCCTATACTTCAAGCGGGTTAAAAAGGAACATGTGTACCAAATATCATCGAAATCCGTTTAACCATTCGGAAGTGTTGCTGGAACAAACATGCATACATTGAATTTTATATATACAGATAATAAACCAACTAATGGTATCATTTCTTTTATCATGATACAAAATGTTATTTTATTTTCCCATTAAATTTTAAATTGAGTTAGAACTTTGTACCACACCATTGTAATTTACATAAAAAAGGTATTACCTTGACAAATTTCTATGTGCAGTTATAACTGTGTCTCTTTTGCGAAAGCTATTTCTGTTTTGAACATGGTTCTAACTGAATTTCGCTGTGCTCAAAAACAGAGGAATGGAAGATAATTTTTTCCAAGTAAACTATGGGACCTTTAAATAAAAGCCTTTTAATGTAATTATTAAAAAATTAATTAAAGTATGTCATAAATAAAAAAGTTGTAATAGGTGAAAGCTTTAAACATGTTTTTCTCAAAACTGTCTTGGATGCAGTTAGAACCTTGTCAAACCGAGGCATCATGGTATTGAATGCAGGGTGGCGCCACCGGGGGGGATGCTTTGCCTCCCCTCTTCTGGGGAAAATGTTTGCACCCTGTTCATGCAATGGGGTATTCAACTAGTAGATAAATTAAGATGTGGCGAAAATTTGAGACCAATTTCATTACATCCCTCCCCTCGTACAGCAGGCCATGCCTCCCTGTCGGGCAGACCGTCCCCCCCCCCCTCCCCATTGTGCAAACTCTAAAACTATTCCTGGTTGAATGACTTGCAAATCTCTATGGAGTTAAATTATTTCAGAGTTTAAATGATTTTTGAATATTTTAAGAACACAATAAATCTTATTATATATTTCTGAGTGGTGGTATAATTATATATCTGATTTCAAGTTGTTACTTCAGGAAAATTATTATTATTATTCATTATTATGCTTGAAATTTAAAAAAAAAAATGTTTTATGTAGTATCCCACTGTGCAAAAACATTTGAGAAATGTTTCAAATGTATTTTTCTATTATAGCATGATGAAATCCTTGCTATTAAATGCCAAAATGAAATGTCATCAAGTTCAGGATACTGAAGGCGAAGCTTTGGCTGGTTTATATTTTCAGCATGCAGATGTTATAAATTTACTAGTGAATGCTAACTGTAGACATCTCATACCAAGAGAAGCTCTGACAAACAGCGATACTGTTCGGTAAAAAAATAAAAGTTCTTTTGTTTTTCCCTCTAAAATAGAAAACTTTAATTATTCTTTAAACCTATTTTCTAATCCATTTCAATGTTATTCACAGGAAGTTACGTGATAAATTGCTAGAAGAAGAAAGGATGTATCTGGCTTTGGAAATATCTACAAAATTTAATTTAGATAAAACTGGTGTATGGTCAACATGGGGTTTATTTTGTTTAAAAGCTGGAGACTGGACTACCGCCAGGCAGAAATTCCAACAATGCCTCAAGGTTTGTAAATATTGGTGAAATCGATCATATTTTTAGTTTGGTGGACTAAAACGAGATGCTGTCATTTACTTTATTAGTAATAAAAAAAGAGAGAAATTAGGAAAATGATAGAAGGCATTATGTAATTTATAAACAGTATGTAATGGATTTAATTTTCTTATTGTGGAAGTTGCATATGTAGCTATTTGTAATATAGTTATTTTTTATTATATTAACATTTTTTTTTTGTCTTGGGTATTCAATATTGATTTGGACTGTTTTTTTAAAATGTGGAATAAGATTAATTGAATTGTGCTCTGATATGCTATATATTTAAATATTTAAATTTGTTTATCAAAAATTGCTACCAGGTTTTTAAAGAAAACTCATACTAAAGATTTATATCCTTCATTAACTGCAGAGCTATGTGACGAATTGTAACTAATGAATTAAGAGATTGAATTTTACATATATTTTGCTTAATGTTAAATGTGTTTGAACTGCAGGCTGTTTAATTTTTATAGAGATTTTAAAATGAATTATACAGCAAGTGATTTTTTCCTTAAGTGTATCATATATATGCATTGCAGATAATAATTTCAGTTTATCCTTTTTATTTCATATTAACTTCCTTGAATACTTTAAGTATCTCAAATTTTAGAATGTACATTTTTTTTT
>BGPR01003038.1:0-20442 GCA_013235015.1 Araneus ventricosus | reverse complement strand
TCGAGTCTTTTCCTCCCTTTTGAGTTTCAACTTTTTTCTTCCTTCCCTCGAGGGTAGGCGAGGGAGCTCTCCATGAGAAGCTATTGCCACTTTGTTTGCTTCTTGCTTCTCATTGGACAGCAATATACCCCCACGTGTTGGCTGTGCGTGGCGACCCATTAGATGGGTGGTACATTTCGGTCCCTGGTGTATCAATCGGCCGGTATTCCAGCCACTTGGTTGGTGTGCTTAAGGGGATCAAGGGAAAGGGTCATTCTCTGGGCCTTGGCGTTGAGGGTGGTCAACGTTTCTGGAGGTGACTCTGAGCGTATAGGTTCCGATAAGCACCAAGGTACGTGCCGAGGCTGGGAAAACTCGGAGCCTGTAACTGCCTTTCCTTGTTGGGCTCCGTGGTGGGTGGTGCCGTCGGGTCCCGAATCACATTCAGACTTTGCATGGGTCCTACAAAGAAACCTCCCCTCAGTGGGAAATCCTTTGATCAAAACTTCGAAAAATTCTTCATCATAAAACGTATTTTGGAAATGTTTCCCCTTTTCTCGTCGAGAAGGCCATCGCAGGCAGTGTTGACATTGTGACATCAACTAAACTAATGCGTTCAGGTGACTTGCTTGTCGAGGTTGCTTCTCACCAGCAAGTACTCCAAATCCGAAAATTACATTCCCTTTCAACAATATCCGTATCTGTGAAGCCACACGAGACCCTCTACTTCTCAAAAGGTGTCATTACCTGCGGAAGGCTCCTAAACCTTTCGATTGACGAAATTGCACTATAACTGAGTAGTCAAGGTGTTAAAGATGTGAGGCGCATTAACATTAATCGCGATGGTGAGCTTATGCCAACAAAGCATTTTATTTTAACGTTCAACACGCCTCGATTGCCGGAATACATAAAGGCTAGATACGTTTGATGTTCCGTAAGACCTTACATTCCCAATCTATTAAGGTGTTTCAAGTGCCAGCGTTTTGGCCACTCCAAAACAAACTGCCGTGGGACACTTACTTGCGCCCGTTGTGTAGTGTCTGGCCATGAGAGCATTGATTGCATGGCCGTTGAAAAATGTATTAATTGTGAAGGCAAGCACACTTTTTTCTCTCGTTCCTGTCCTAAATGGAAAGTAGAGAAAGAAATTTTTGCTACTAAGTTTAAAAATAACATCTCATCCCTGTAGCTCGACGAATAGCCAAAGCACAGTCAGCACCTGAAGGTGGGAGCTACGCTTCTGTCGTGGGAAAAACCATCCCACCTACCAGACCACCCTTTGTCCTCACTGTAGCAATTTAGTCACAATGTCCAATACAATCCCTTCTACTTCAACATCTGCTGACCCTATATTAATAGCATCCTCATCTGGTACTAAAAATAAAAACATTTCACTAATATCTGCAGTTCCACCAGCTTCACACAACTCGTCTGAATTACAATAGTAAAAGTAAAGAAAAAATCTAAAATATCTTCTAAAAGTCAATCTGCAAACAATAACCAAATCGCAACCAACACTGTCTCAAAATTCTGGAAAACATCACCATACAAAGCTCATTCTTCTGATTCAGATAATGCGAACCATAAAAATAATAAAAATAAAATTGATAAAAATGAAACATCCTCTGCCAAAACAGTCCAATCGACCTCTGATGCGAGTACAGAAAACTCCTCAGACACCGACTCTGACTTGTCACCAGTGCTCTTGAGGTATCAAATACTCGCAAAAGCAGGGCAAGATCCAAATCTGAGAATTCGCAGAAGCTTAAACAAACCAAGCGTGCACTTTTTCAGAAGGATCTCTCAGCAAAATTAAAATGTGCTCATCACAATTCCGTCGCTTTGGGACTCGCTGATCGGGTATAGTCCAGAAGGACTTGTCTTCCATTTTTGGTGGTGTGCCCCAAGTCCCCGATCTCAAACTTTGTCCATCTGTTGAGGATGAAGATTTGCAGATGAACTGTGATGCGTCGGGAACTCCACCTTGTATTCCTTCTTCTAATCCTTCGACACTCTCTTAATGTGCAATTCCTTTCTTAGAACTGTCGCGGCATTCAGTCCAAATTACAGGACCTTTAAAGGTTTAATAAACTTATTTTCATCCTATTTGCATTGGACTTCAAGAGACTTTTTTGTCGTCCAATAACCCTCTCAAATTACGTGTCTATAATAGTGTTAGGAAGGATGTTGCCACTGGAAGTAATCCCTCTGGCGGTGTATGCATCCTTGCCTCTAACCTGTATCCTAGCACGCCTCTTACTTTGCACACTTCTCTGTAGGCTGTGGCTGTACAAGTTCATGCTCGAACTTTGGTTATAGTCTGTTGTGTTTATTTGCCACCTCACGATGACATTAGTCAACAGGACCTCGACACCTTAGTGGTCCAACTTCATACACCATTTATTTTGTTAGGCGATTTCAACGGACATAGTACTTTGTGGGGTTCGGATGTTACAAATTCTCGTGGGCGACAGATAGAACGGTTAATTTCCAATAACTGTCTGTGTCTGCTGAATAAGGATGAGAAAACGTACTTCCACGAACCCACATGCACCTTCCATAGTCTCGATCTGGCCATTTGTACTCCTACACTTCTGCCGTTGCTGAATTTCACCGTCGGAAGTGATCTCTGTAACAGTGATCACTTTCCCATAATAGTCTCTTATGCTGATAGTGGAGGTGCGATTTAATATTCTTCACGGTATCTATTCCAGCGAGCAGACTGGGGTAATTTCATAAACCTGGCAGATATTACTGAGTCTATGGTCAGTACTGCAAGCCTGACGGAAGCAGTACAAAATGTCATTGAGTGTTTAATAAACGCCGCAAACAATACCATTCCCAAGTGTTCCCCACGACTAAGGAAATTCCGTAGACCGTGGTGGAATGAAGCTTGTCGTGACAGTCGCAAGGAGGAAAAGAAACTCTGGAACATTTTTAGGAGGTATCCGACGACAGAAAAGCATGTCGCTTTTAAGCGTGCCAAAGCCCTTGCTCATCGCATACGCCGTCGTAGTCAGAGGGAATCTTGTATTAATTTTGTTTCATCAATCACATCCTCTACTTCTA
This sequence comes from Araneus ventricosus, assembly GCA_013235015.1. NCBI lineage: Eukaryota > Metazoa > Arthropoda > Arachnida > Araneae > Araneidae > Araneus > Araneus ventricosus. Next base: position 17,394 of record BGPR01003038.1, on the reverse strand, counting down.
GTAAATAATTGTGGAAAAATGTCAAGGCTGCTAATGGAGTATATCGTGAATTTTCCTTTCCTGTTTTAAATACAGGAAATGTGATGCATTCCGCTCCATTAGACATAGCCAATACTCTCGGGCACGCATTTGCACAAGTCTCCGCAACGGATTCTTACAGCCCTGAATTTGTGGCGATTAAGAATCGCGCGGAGCGAACGCCTTTGCGTTTTACTGCCCTCGGTACCCTTCCATACAATTCCAAGTTCAGGATGTTTGAATTGGAAACCGCCTTGTCTCAGGCACATGACACCAGTCCTAGTCCAGATGTGAATCGCATATAATATACACTGAAGAGCCAGAAAAACTGGTGCAGGCTTGCGTGCAAATAACGGGGGTATGCAACCAATCAACGTAACTCGATGCGGTTGGCAGCGCTTATTTAATACAACAGGTGTCTGACACAGCTCTTAGATTGGTTCCTGCTGCTACAATGGCAGGTTATCAAGATTTAAGCAACATTGAAAGTGGCTTTATAGTCGGCGCACAAGAGAAAGGACATAGCATCTCCGAGGTAGTGATGAAATTTGGATTTTCGAGTACAACCATTTCACGAGTGTGCCGTGAATATTGAGTATCCAGTAAAACATCAAATCTCTGACATCGATGCGGTCGGAAAAAGACCTTGAAAGAGCGGAACCTTCGACGACTGACGAGAATCCTTAAACAAGATAGACGTGTAACACTTCTTCAAATTGCTGCGGATTTCAATGGTGGGGCATCAGCAAGAGTTAGCGTGCTGTCCAACAGGTCGTCATTGATATGGGCTTTCGGAGCCGACGGACCACAATTGTACCTTTTGTTGACTGCACGGCATAAAGCTTTATGCATCGCCTGGGCCCGCCAACACAGCCATTGGACTGTTGATGACTGGAAACACGTTGTCTGGTCTGACCAGTCTCGTTTCCAATTGTATCGGGCGGATGGACGTGTACGGGTATGGATAAAACCTCATGAATCCATGGACCCTTCATGTCAACAGGGGACTGTTCAATCTGGTGGAGCTTCTGTGATGGTATGGGGCTTGTGTAGTTGGGGTGAAATGGGACCCCTGATACGTCTAGAAACGACTCTGACAGGTATGTAACAATCCTGTACGATCACCTACATCCATTCATGTTCATTGTGCATTCCGATGGATTTGGACAATTCCAGCAGGACAATGCGGCACCCCACACGTCAAGATTTGCTACTGAGTGGCTCCAGGAATACATTTCTGACATTACACTTCAATAGGCCATCTAAATCTCCAGACATGAACATTATTGAACAAATCTGGTATGCCTTGCAGCGTACTGTTCAGAAGAGATCACCACCTCTCACTCCTATGGATTTGTGAACTGCCCTGCAGGATCGATGGTGTGAATTGCCTCCAGGATACCTTCAGACATCGGTCGAGTCCATGCCACATCGTGTTGCGGCACTTCTGTGTGTTCGTGGGGCCCTACTCAATATTAGGCAGGTGAACCAGTTTTTCTGACTCTTCAGTGTACTTCGCCATTTGAATACCACTTCCCTTTCCCATCTGTTATTTTTTTATTTCACAGAATTTGGACTGAGCAGAAGCACCATTCACAATGGCATGGAACTTGTGATTCCAATCTTAAAACCTGGCAAAGATCCATCAAATCCTCTGCACTACAGACCAATTGCTCTGACGAGCTGTCTATGCAAGACTTTTGAACGCATGGTCAATGCTCGTCTTATCTTTGAATTAGAGAAACAAGGATGCATCTCCCCGTTGCAGCGGTTTCCGTAGAGGGCGGTCTACTTTTGACAACCTCGTTCTGCTGAAAACCCAAATACGCAACGCATTTGTTAGGAGATACCACCTTGTCTCTATTCTTTGATATTGAAAAGTCATATGACCGTGCATGGCGCTATGGCATACTTTCGACACTTTTTAACTTCGGTTTTAGGGGAAATTTACCTGTTTAAAAAAACATTTTATCTTACCGGACCTTTCGAGTTCGTATGGGAAACTTTTACTCTGATCATTTTATTCAAGCTGAGGGTGTTCCTCAAGGAAGCGTCCTCAGTGTAACCCTTTTTATCGTTCATCTTAGTCAGATTCTCAGTCATTTGCCATCTTCTGTTCATGGAAATCTCTATGTTGATGACCTTCAAATATCTTGCCAAGGTAGCAACATGCATTTAATAGAGCGGCAACTGCAAAATGCAGTTAATAAGCTGGTAGCTTGGTATGACAAGAATGGACACAGCCCCTAGAAGAATCGGTGCGTCCATTTTTGCAGGAAACGAAACCTTCACTTAGATCCTGTTATTTATATACGAAATGTTGCTATTCCTGTTGTGAACAATATACGGTTTTTGGGAGTCATTTTCGATAGGAAACTCGCCTTCCTTCCGCATGCTCTACATTTGCAGAAGAAGCGTGAAAGATCTTTGAATATTCTGAAGGTTCTCACCAAAACATCTTGGGGTGCCGATCGAACCTCCCTACTCCGTATTTACCAGGCAGTGATTCTCTCCCGTATCGATTATATCGATTACGGATGTATGGTATATGGCTCCGCTCGTCTTACTGTCTTGAGGCGACTGGATACCATCCATCCCTCTGCTTTAAGGATCTGCACTGGAGAGTTTCGTACCTCTCCAGTGGAGAGCCTGTACATTATTTCCCACCAACTACCGCTTGATTTAAGGCTACAAAATTCCCGCTTTGTACTTCTTCCAAGCGCAGGCTTTTCGGATGCACCCCATAAATAAATTATCGCTACCAGCTGGGCTTCGCAGACTCTATGCTGCTCGCCCTTTCTCACATTCTGCCCCTTTGTGAGAGCAAAAATGCTCCTGCATGACTCGGACCTTAATAATGTTTCCGTTCAGTTCTCTGATTTCTTTACTTTTCCACCCTGGGATATTCCACAATTTTCATTTTTGAATTCATTTTCAGGATTCGATAAATCCTCAACTGCTCCGATTACTTTTCAACAACTTTTTCACCACCATTCGCTATCTGTATTCCTCTTTCGTACCAATTTTTACAGACGGCTTGAAATCAGATGGACACGTTGGTTGTGGTGTAGTATTTCCATCTGATATACTGAGCTATTGTTCTGTTTTTACTGCTGAGTTAGTGGCAATTTTCTGTGCTCTCCAGGAAATTTTGCCTTGTAATCAGCGTAAATTTATTATTTATACTGATAGCAGATATTATTGCAAGATTTGCCTCTGCTTTTCTTCCAAGAGCACTGCCTTACTGTGATATTAAAGTTTTTAGTTTCTCACCTCTTTTCTGTTTGGCAGCAGAAATGGAATCTTTTAACTAATAACAAACTGCGTTCCGTCAAACCCTAAATTGGTTTGTGGCCCATTCTGCCTATACGTCAGGTTGATGTTAAACTGACTCGCCTCCGTATAGGGCATACTCGCTTCACACACAAACACCTCATTTTTGGCGAAAGGGCACCAGAGTGTCCCACATGTCATCAGACTTTTACTGTTCATCACATTTTAGTCGAATGCCCATCTTTTAAATCTTACCGTATTCATTATTTCCATTCATCGTCTCTAACCTTACAAGACTTGGTAAGTGAAAAACACCAACCAAACATTTTTAACTTTTTAAAGGCTATTGGCTTTTTTACATTTTCTAAAGCTTTTAACTTTGATCTCTGTGTTGCATTTTGCTCAAATTTTACAAACTTTTTCATCTAACTCTTATCGTGTTTTAGCTTTTTTTTTGCTAGTATACTGACATTTACCATTTGATTGGCGCAGTTTAGCCAGGAATGGCTCTTGCGCCATTAAACCCCACAAAACCAACCAAACCAACCAACCAAATGCTAAGGGGGTGCTTTTGGTATTGGGTGATGTAACAAGATAGCCTGTGCAAGGGCTTCCTTAATCTGTTCCAAAGCTGTTGTACCCTCATATGTCCATAAAAGCACTTCCTCAGGTTTGGTTTAAACTCTCTGCTTGGAACGCTTTTTATTTTTGATGCCTTCTAAACATTTTACAAAAGGATCAAGTATATGAGCAGCTTGCCTGATGGAACGTCTATAGTAGTTCAGCATGCCAAGAAAACGACGTAATTGTGTGCTAGTGGATGGTCGAGGAAATTTTAAAATGGCATCTACTCTATCTGGCAAAGGTTTTATACCCGAATTAAAGACTTGAAATCCTAGTAATTCTAATGTGGACACTCTAAACGTACACTTTGAAGGATTTATAGACAATCCATACTCATCTAAACGTTGGAAGAGTAACCGTAGATGTTGTAAGTGTTCTTCCTTTGATGCAACCAAAATATCATCGATGAAAACATAAACAAAATTTAAACCTCTCGGAACCTCATCAACAAAACATTGAAAAGTAAAGGAAGCATTTCAAAGGCCAAATTGCAACCGAGTACTTTTGTAGAATTCACAGAAACTACTCGTATTTTAATAAAACGCAATGTATTTATTTCACAGTGGTATGAAATACTTTCCCTGAGCCCCTGGCTCTCTAAGTAATTTTATTTTTACAAAGTAAATATGCTTAGCATAACCAAAAAGAGAACTAACTAAATTTTAAACATTTGGATCTTTTAACATAACAGTCGCGCGCAGATAAAGATGATGCCAATCTGAAAGTTATAAATGACGTCAACTTGTTTACAACATCCTCCCACCTTTTGATTATAACGTATAATCAAAACATACTCAATCAATTTTATGAGATGCATAACCCCTCTGGGGCACATCTTCAGATGTGACGGGCTTCACGACCCCGTGGTACCCTAGTGTCTGGCCTCCTTTCAAATTTAACCTCCCCTCCACCTTCTGCTTTTGACTTTTGTTTTTCCTTCCCTCGAGGGTAGGCGAGGGAGCTCTCCATGAGAAGCTGTCGCCTCGCTGTTTGCTTCCTGCTTCTCATGGACAGCAACATACCCCCACGTGTTGGTCGTGCGTGGCGACTCATTAGACGGGTGGTACATTTCGGTCCCCGGTGTATCAATCGGCCGGTATGCCAGCCATTTGGCTGGTCTGCTCAAGGGGATCAAGCGAAGGGGTCAGAGAGAGAGAAACAGAGCCCCGTAAAGAGCCGTTGTGCGGTAGCCCCGAGTAAATGTAATTAAAAATACACGTTGGATGGAGTGTAGTCTATCTGCCTGGGTTTTAGTTAGTGCCTCACCCCAGACGCTCGCGCCATAGAGCAGGGACTTTTTGATAGTAGTTAAGTACCAGGACTTTATAAGGTTTTTATCTACACTCCAATCCGTTTTTACGATTCTGTTAAAATTGGATGTCAAAGTTAAAAAATCTTATGTAATGAATTAATGTGGGCGGTCCACGAAAGCTTTTGATCTATGTGTATTCCCAAGATTTTAAGGCTATCGGTGATTTTTATGGAAATATTGTTAATTTTAATAGTGGGTTTCCTATTCAGGACAGTCTAGTTACGTTTGGAGAGCCTTTGCGATGAAATGCTTCTATAAACTACGGCCTGGCACTTATGAATAGATAGAGATAATTTAAGGGAGTCGAGATCTGCAGAAAGTTTGGCCAGAGCGAGATCGGTGTTTTTCTCAAGATCTCTGGTCGTACGACCCCCTATAATCAGTGGCAGGTCGTCGGCAAATGCCTGGATATACAGCTCTCCATTGTTGTTTGATAAAATTGAATTAATATATAAGTTCCAGAGAGTCGGTGCAATCACCGACCCCTGGGGACAACCTCTAACACATTGTTTGGAAATACTAAAAATATCATTAACGTAGAAAACTTTTCTGTTGTCAAGATAATAGTATAAAAAATTCGTAAAAAATTTTGGAAGTCCATAATTGATAAGAATTTTAAAAAGTACCGGCCAATTCGTATTTTCAAAGGCAGATCTAATGTCAAGGGAGACGAGGGCAAGATGTTCTAATGGAATTCTAGATTTTATTGTCTCCACTATTTGTGTGATGGCTAGATCGCAGCTTTTGCCCTCTAAAAAGCCGAATTGATTTTCATGAATAATATCATTTTGATCTAGACATCTATTCAGTTTAATTAAGAAAAGCCTTTCGACAATTTTGCCAAAAGTTGGTAATGGGCAAACAGGCCGGTACAAGGAACATAAGCCAGGATCCTTCCCATATTTCAATAGGAAGAAAATCCTGGCGTTCCGAAGACATAGCGGGAAATAATTAAGTTTAAAACATAGATTAAAAAGTTTAAGCATAAAATCTTTGTCAATATTAAAAACCGCTCTCCACATACGGTAATCAATTCGGTCCAGTCCAGGTTTAAATTTCCAAAAACGATTTCTAAATCTTCGAGTATAAGAGATTCAACAGGGCCGATTACAGGGGTATAACTTAAATTTTCCCCTGGAGATTGGCCTGGGAAGAAGTCACCCATTATAAATGATATTTTATCTTTCACTGAGAGGTTTGGATCATTGTTCGGGTTAACTGCTATTGTATTGTTACTGCTGAATTTATTAAAGTATGTTGAATAAGGTGCCAAAGCGCTCATTATAATTTAGACAGTAAGATTCCCAGGCCTTTCTCTTAGTGTGTAATAGAAGTTTTCTATATTCGGCCCTGGCTCTGTGATAAGCCGTCTAGGAAACCTGGACCGCGTCAACACTGTTATTATTGGCTTTTGTTCTCAAATATATTTTAAAAAGTTTGCTCACTTTATTGCGGGCGGACCGGAGGCCTTCGTTCCAGAAGCTGAATCTCTGGGTTAGTCTTTTGGGCTTTTTCTTCAAAGTCTTAAAAGCGGCCCTTTGAACAATTTCAATAAAATCTTTAATAAAAATGTTAAAATACGTTATATTGGAGATATTTTCAAGCTTGTATTTAAAATGGTTGATATGTTTTGTAATAAAATTAGAAAATCTGCCCAGTCCATTTATTTAGATTTAAAAAAGAAATCAGCCTCTGGAATATTATCGGTAACAAGTTGTAAATAAATAAATTTATGATCGCTATGGGACTCCATATCCAGGACACCCCAATTTTTTTATAAAATTAGAAATAGATGTACTTATCATTGTAAGATCAGGGAACCCCGAATGAATAGGATTAATAAAAGTTGATCCGTAATCTGAAATATTACAAATGTGTAAACAATTTGAGGCCACGAACTCCGACAGTTTTCGACCCCGATAGTTGTCGGAGTCGTAGCCCCAGCTGCAGGATCTACAATTGAAATCCCCCACCAGAAGATTAAAGCTATTGTTAAAGTTAAAATCTTTGAATTCATCTAAAAGAGTATCAATGTCTTCGTGGGGGGGGGGGAAGTAACAGTTAAAAATATTAAATATAAAATCATTAAAGTGAAGTTCGATCACCACCGAATTGGTGGTGCTAAACTTGAAAAAAGTGTTAAAATTCTTATTAAAAACATATGTAATAGCGTTCTTGCTTTCGGACATAAAAATCCTGCAGCCAAAATCAGTCTTGGGGGGGGGGTCCCCTCTATATAAATATGGGTCCTGTATAGCGATAAAGTCAAGTTGTAAGTCCCTAGTGGTCACAAAGGCCCCCGAGTGAGCTGCCAAACAGTGGTTGACGTTAATTTGTACCCCTTTTATGGAATTATAACCCATAGTCAGTCTTCTTCATAACTAATTCCTTTTGTCTAATTAAAATGTTACAATTTCGGTCTAGACAGCCATGATCGGTTCTGTAAGTGGTCTTGAGTTTCCTATTCGATTCTCTACAATTGATACAATTACTACCCCTACATCTATGTCTTTCTTCCTTAAATTCCCCGCACCTATCGCATAATTGTTTATTTTTTGGGTCACAGCCCTTTGTGGTGTGCCCAAAAGCATAACATTTTCGGCATTGCTTTACCGAAATAAATTCGGCCAACCTCAGTCTAGAGAATTGGAAATAGAGGCCTTCTTTATTAAGAAAGTCCTCATATTTCTTGGGATTTACGGACATGACCCAATGATTGAATCGTTGATCTCTGGCTGGGATATAAAATTCAAGCTTAAATTGGGCCTTGTTGTTGCCGTCCGCTAGAAAAATGTTCTTGGCCAGAAGGCCGGTTCTCAGGGTGTCTTCCTCAACCTCTTTTGGAACGTTATAGAGTATAAATTGGGGGAACCGACGATTGGGGTCACCAAATCAAATTTCTCCAGTATTTCCTTATCACCGTATTCTAAAATAGTGTTTTTAACAGCAGCAATATCGTCCGGTGACGCCGCGATGAGCTTTACACCTCCTCCAAAAATTTTTCCCACGCCCCTCAGTCGAGCCTCGGGGCTATTAGTTTGTAAAATATCTAAAATTTTCCGGTTGATCTCAAAATCCTTGAGGGCTCCATCCTTCGGTTTAATTAAAAGTATCCCTTCGGGTTCTTTGGAGGACAGAATAGACGAGGCACCCTGCTGGAGGTCCTTAGACTGCAGAGCGACCTGTGCGAATGAACGGGCCTCAGCCCGGTTCCTTTTAACTTCAGCGACAATCTCGTGATTGACTGATTCTAAAGGTGTTTTAATTTCCGGACAGGCCGCCTGCTTAGTAATAGAAGGGAGTTCCTCCTTAAGAGCCCTAGTATTGTGGTTTTTAAGCTCGTCTATTTTGGGTATAAGTTCTTCGATAGTTGATGACAAATCCGAGTTTAATTCCAATTTGGCCCGGAGAGAGGCATTTTCCCTCTCCAAGGTCCAAACTTTGGCCTTGAGGAGAGACTGTTCAGGTTCGGCTAGTGAAAGTTTCAAGTCGAAAATATCAGAGTCCCTTTTCTTAATTTCAAAGCAAAGCTTTTGAAAGATGGGCAGTAACTCCCTATAATGTCCTTTTACAAAATTATTCCTCATTACTTTGCCGTAGGTTAAGCCGGCATCCACCATTTCTGTAGAGAATTTTTCTAGGTTGTTAAACCACTCCATTATCTCGGGAAAGGACTCCTCAGTATAATCCTCGGGACTAATTTTGTCTATCATTAATTTTAAGTCGTTGGCGTATTTATCGGCATTAGATATCTGGGAAGACCCGGCGCCAGCATTGCCCCTTTGGGACGTACCCTTTTTAACCATAGTTAAAATATTTACCAATGCCCTTCAAAAAGGGCACAAGTGAAATCTAAACCTTCAATAAAACCCAACAGATGGTACACACACCCAAAACAGACACCCAATCAACATGCACACATAAAATATATATACAATAAAAGACGGTTAAAAACACACTCAATTAAATAGATCACTCAGCCGGAAAACACTCAGATCGGTAGCAAAAAGTCCAGGAGATCCACCAGACAGGATATCCACCAAAGGAAAGCACTGGAAGAAGGCAGTCCAAAACTGATCTTCTTAAGAACACCACAAAGTAGATCGATGACAAAGTTGACACTCCAAAAGTGTATCAAAAGCACTACACTCCGACACCCAAGATGCACAAATACACACAAAGCACACTAGCGATGTTACCCTCGATGTTGTAGAGGTTACGATGTCTCCAGCGATGTTGCAGCCGATGTTGTAGTAACACCAGAACCAAAGCACTAATGAGCAGGCGGAGCCAAAATCAGAAGAAGCAGCAGAGGGCGTCACCAAACAATAAAATGGCGGACAAGATGTCTGACGGTGGGCGTTTCCCGGTATTCAGGCAGTAATGGCTTCCAACTGAAGAACACACTTGGAGTAGCCCTTTAAAAGGTCGTAGAAACTTCCCAGATGGTCAGAAAGACCCTAAATTTCACAGGGTGGTAGGTGGATGGGTCTAATAGCCCAGTGTTTAAAATGGTTGAGAAATAATATCTTCTTAGTCAAAAATACATTCGAAATTTTCAAAGTCCCATAAAAAAAATAAAATATTGGCTAAAATCAAAATTGAAGCACCCCTCAGCTCGGGGGAACACTTAAAAACAGAAATTCACAAAAAAATTTGGTTAAAATCGACTAATTACCAACTAAAATCCAATAAATTACGGAGCTCTACGAAAACGCAACCTCATGCTCGCTTGGCGACTTGGCGATGGTCCCTGGTGTATCAATCGGCCGGTATTCCAGCCACTTGGTTGGTGTGCTTAAGGGGATCAAGGGAAAGGGTCACTCCTTGGGCTTGGCATTAAGGGTGGTCGCTGTCCCCGGGGGCGATTCTCAGCATATAGGTTCCGGCTAGCATCACCCCTCAGGGGCACATCTTCTCCAGGTGTGACAGGCTTCACGGCCCCGAGGTACCCTAGTGTCTGCTCTCCTTTCTAGTTTTTCCTCCCCTTATGTCTTTGCTTTTTCCTTCTTTCCCTCGAGGGTAGGCGAGGGAGCTCTCCATGAGAAGCTTATTTAATTTTTCGCAAGCTAATTTGAACTGAAGTTTAAGGTTGTTTTGCATCTAATAAAATTAATGACTTTGATTTTTACATTCAATTGTTAAAAAGTCTTAGGCAGAATGGCTCTTTAACATCATTAAATTCAATGAAAATTAATTTCATTTCCATCATGCATAATTCAGATTTAAATTACATTTATTACACTTTATTTATCTGACTATAACTTGACCTATGTTTTACCTAATTATTACATATAAATAGATGGTATAGTTTCCATTGAAGATTATCTGCCCTAAGTGAAAAAATGAATTTTAGATCGTAGCTAAAAAGTAAATCTAACAAAATAATATAGTAAATCCATAAAAAAAAGTTAATTTATTTCAAATAGCAAAGAATTAACAAAAAATTAGACCAAAAAAAATTGGAAAAGCAACGAAAATGGCAGCACTTCATTACAATAAAAGGCTTTTTATTGTAATAATCAAAATAAATTTTTATATCACGTTTTTTAACATAAGTGAAACATTAAATTAAACATTAAAGGAAATAATTAAAGATTTGATGAATCAGTGAAATTGGTTTGACTTTCAATCCAGCATCGTTGTAAATTATACAGAAATTTTTTAAAAAAATTGTCAAATTTAAGAAAATTACACAACTAGACTGATATCATTTGAAAGATAATTTTTTTAAATATAAGACGGTGTAGAAATTATTTTTAAATGATAATATTTCCGGCAATTATCGCTGAACCCCCCCCCCCAAAAAAAAAAATCTTAAGTTTTAATTAATTAAAGTCTTAAAAACTCACCGAGTGTACTTTTCCACTCTCCATAGTAGGTTTGTACCAAATTTGGCAACTCTAGGCTCAAGGGTCTGCCTTATAGAACGCCAACAGACAGTCACCTATGCATACATGCGCTTTTAGTTGTAAAAATATGCATACAAAAGCATTATTAACAGCAAAATATAAAACTAACATTATAGTATTTCGTGTTAGTTTATTGCATAAAAACTCTAATTCAACTATTTTACACCAAATTCATGATTTCCTTGATTTTACTTGTCTTGCTAATTGCAACCGATTTAACCATAAAATTTTACTTTACAATAATGTATACAAAGATGAATGTTATTTGTATATTTAAAAAATCCACATTTTTGCTTGATATTGATGAAATTTGGCGTATATGCTCTTCAAAACAAGAGTCGAGTCACTATCAACTTTTCAAAGCTCAAAAGATAATTAAAATTTCAGTTAATAAAGTAAGCAAGATTTTGCAGTTTTTTCGCCGTATTTTTCAAAAAGATCATCTAAAAAATGACTTTTTACGTCATTTTAAAATTCCAAAAAATATCTTTTTAATGATATCAATTTAACAACTGTAAAAATTTTCCTTTAATTTAAAGAAATTTTAAAAAATGTGTGATTTGCAACAATACTTTTCAATTTTAAAATGATAAACGAATTTCCTTATTTTTTATATAATCGCATATTTAATCACATGATCCCAGCATGGCGAAGTTCACGGATGAGAAGCTGCCGGATATGTAAGCAGGTTTTCGCTCCCTTGGTGAATACAGTAATGGTGGTGTGGCTCTTAGGGCTCATATCTGATGACGGGTCGTACCCCGGTAAAATGGTGGTCGTCGCATGAACCTTTCGTAATGGGGGCTATTATGCTGGGACCACAGTGCCCGATGAAGTCGTGGCTGCCGGTCGTTCAATGTAGACCCGGGTGCCAAGGCAGGCCGGTGTGATGACTTTTTGTGACATTTAATCACAGGATCTTTAACCATTGTTAACATTATGGTGAACAAAATTTGCTCTCTTTGATACGTTGAACTATTCTAGCTCCAAAAGAGATTTTCACTTACACGCAGTTTTTTCTTAAACACTTTTTGAAATATATTTTTCAACTCAAGCTCATTAAATAAAGTGATTTTTATTTCATTTGGTAAGTTTTATACAGTGAAATATTTTCTTTTTTGCCATTAATGATAATATTTTCTCTCTTTAATTATAATGAGATAATTGACATATGCATTTTTTTTCCTTTGCTATCCAATTAGATTCTTAGTTTCATTTTAATTTCGCAATTATTGATAGTTAAGTTTCTTTTTTTTGACATCTTGACTAAGAAACAAATGAAAATGAACTTTTATTATCTTCACAGAATTTATTATTTGGAAAATTCTGATGGTTATCTTTTTTTATAAATGATATTTTTAACATTTTTCTTGAAACTGTTTTTGAAAATTTAGTTTCTACTTCAGGGGATTATTTCTTTTTAGTTTTTCAGATCATCATATTATTCTTTCATTCGATATGTAATAAGACGTTTAGATATTTTACAACTTTCCCAACTGTTAATTTTTTTGCTGTTCAGTTTGGCCTTGCGCAGACGTTTAGTTCAATGCAATTAACACTAAAATGTTTTATTTCGGAAGCAGGGAGAGAAAAGGGTAAATTAATTTCACATATATTTCAATTTTCATTAAATTCGCCTTTTTCAATCTTATTAAACAATAAAGGTAAAATTTTAAATAGTTATGTATTCCGTATTAATTGTTTAACAACCAGGATATTCCGAGCGAACAAGCTGGTCTCCAAAGGCAGTTAGTTAGAAATATATTGAAATTATAAACAGAAGTAACCATAAGCAGAATAATGGTTTACAAAGTAAACTTGCTGATGTGGCAGATCAACAGGTCTATCGATGATACTACGCCCATGTCTTGAATTAAGTGTTAACTGAAACAAAATGTTGTGTTAATGCAGTTTCTTTTTTGAATTTTCTCCAGTTTCTTTTGTAAGAACTTTATTTTCAGTTTGGCTTTGAAAATATCAGCATGCTCCTTATACACCTAGCAAAAAATTAATTAAAATTCTATCAATCAATTTTAATTCCTTTTATTATCGTTGTCTGCTATTATTTTTAACTTCTCCACTATTTTAATTCCCTTTATTAGTATTTTATTTATTTTGTACTTCGCAATTTTTTCCAGGATGATGCTGCACTTGCGCACACCAATTAAATTGCTTCTATTTTTAGATATTCATCCTTTCTTCGTCTATTTTTTTGTTGTCTTGTTAGATATTCAATCCTTACTTTTCCAATAATATGCATTGAAGCGATACATATTATTTCCAATAATATGTATTGCTGAATTTGAACTAGCTCCTGGAATGGATTGGTATTAAAACTTAAATTCTATTAAATATTTGGGCCTTAAAATATGCAAATTAGGTTGTAAAGACATAAATGTAGTATATGAAATTATTTTTGAGAGAAAAAAACTTGGTGATTGCAGTTAGAAAACATCAATTAAATATTTTAACAAGACTAACAATCCTTATGCTGATTTAAAAAGAAGTAGTAAAATATGTTATTATATCCTTAGATAAGAAAACTACAACTTACTACAGTAATTTTATTAAAATAGTTTAAAGGTATAAGGTTAGAGGTATTTTTTTTGTCTAAAAGTTGCTTAAATTGGACCACAAACAGTTAACTGAATTGGGCTGTTTAAATCGAAAGGACTACAATCTAAAACTAGAGGAATAGTTCAGAAAGTTACAATCTGTTGTAGTCATCATAAATTGGAAGTGGAACAAGCCAAAGCAAAAAAAACACACAATCACAATCGTATACAATAAAGTTGAATAGTTTTAGTAGTATAGATTATTCTTATATTTTGTGTTTTCCTCTATTACCAAAATCTCTTTTGAGTACCCCTAACTTGTCCCCCTCGTACCCCCAGGGGTACGCGTACCACAGGTTAGGAACCTCTGATCTAGAAAAAGTCATTTGATATTATTAAAATTTTTATTCAGCTCATATATACTCAACTCTTAATTTCAACTCTAATTTCACTTATTTCTACTTAGTTATTTAAGTACTATACATAGTGTGAAGCAAATAAATTATCTTTATTATGTATCACACAAAAACCAATGTTCAATAGCTGCAATAAGATATAGATTTTATTTTCTGTCTTTTGGAAAATATGTGCACTTGTAATTTATTTGATACATTTATTTTGTTGTGTACAGTATTTTTCATGAATATAGTTCATTAAAATATTTTTAAGAATACGTAATTTTTATTAAACCTATTTAATAAATCATTAAATATGCTAAATTTGAGTACAAAAATATTTGCAGGAATGTAGTTTTCTACGGGTAGATGTTTTATAGAAGGGATGAAAAATTAATGAAATGTATCGCGTAAGAGGAGGGGGGGGGAGGCGCAGCTTTGTCAGTTCCGCCAAGGGCGCAGGATCATCTCGGTACTGTCCTGCTCCCACGTGTTGGCCGTGCGTAGCAACACATTAGACGGGTGGTGCACTATGGTCCCCAGTGTATCAATCGGCTGGTACCTAGCCACTTTTGTGGTTAGACTGCTAGGGATCAAGCGAAGGGGCCACTCCTTGGGCTTGGCGTTAAGGGTGGTCACTGTTCCCGGGGGTGACTCCCAGCGTATAGGTATCGACTAGCATCATAGTAAGCGCCGAGGCTGGGAATGCCCAGAGCCGGTGGCTGCTATCCCTTGTTGGGCCCCGTGGTGGGCGATGCCATCGAGCCCGAATCTTTACCAATATCTTATGGGTTCTTTGTCTCTCGTCGTCGAAGCCAATTCATCTACTCGTTACATGTTGATCAACACTCCAAACACTTTTCATACGGTATCCCCTTTTCTGGTGCAAAAACTTCTTACATCATGTATTGGTGAAATACAAAATGTTAAGAAATTGCAGTCTGGTGATCTTCTTGTACAAGTTGACTCCAAACAAGCTTCCGTAATTAGCAAATTAACGCATCTGGGTACTTTTCCAGTAGAAACGTCATTTCATAAAACATTGAATGTCTCTCATGGTGTGCTTTCCAACCTTGATTTTATACATGTTGCAGAATTCTTGGAAGAACTAGGTGATCAAAATGTTTGCGCCGCACGTCGTATAAATATTCGACGTGACGGTCGACTTATTCCTACACAACACGTTGTTTTAACTTTTCAGACACCAGTATTGCCAAAATCCATAAAAGCAGGATATATAAATTGCAAACTTCGTCCATATATTCCCAATCCTCTTCGGTGTTTCAAATGCCAGAGATATGGGCACTCCCAACAGTCATGTCGGGGTACTGACCCTGTTTGTGGTAAATGCGCTGAATCTGGTCACGAAACAAATGTTTATACTTCTGACACTTTCAAATGTAGAAATTGTTCTGGTCCCCATGCTGCATCTTCCAAATCTTGTCCTACATGGATTTTTGAAAAAGAAGTTATTGCAGTTAAAATTAAAAGTAATATTACTTTTCCTGAAGCAAGACAAATTGTAAAGGATAGAACTCCGAAAGTTGGTGTTTCCTATTCCTCTACAGTTCAAATGCAGCCAAAAATCAGCAACACATCAAAGATAAATAGCATGCAACTGCCAGTATCTATTCCCCTTTCAACATTGCTATCTAAGTTCTTTACTGCTCCGACAGCTACCACTAGTATGAAAAATAATTCACCAAAAAAAATCGAAGCAACCAACTCCTAGTAATTCTAAAACGGACATTGTAAAAAATAAAAAAATAAAAAATTAAAACCTCTTGAGAATAGCTCCAAGAAAACTCTTGATGCCACACATTTTTTGAAATCAAACACTTCTTCTGAATCTGATATGGAACTGGATTCCTCCTCTGCCTATAGGAACGTTCCGAAAAGTAGAGAAAAGCCTAAAAAAACCTCCAGATAAAAATTGTTCTTGATGGCCTGCGTGGTTTCGTGGAACTGCCGTGGTTTCCGCAGCAAGGTTTGTCACATTAAAGACTTGATTTATGAAGTGCATCCAGTCTGCATTGCACTTCAAGAGACATACTTGAAACCTGCTGATATTACAAAAATCAAACGCTATAGCCTTGTCAGAAAAGATAATGAAAATGAATCTGGTCGAGCTTCTGGAGGGGTTGCTCTCCTAGTCTCCCATGATACTCCTTCATCTGTCATCACTTTACATACAAATTTGCAGGCTGTAGTGGTTAGAGTTGTTTTGCAATTTAGTAACTGTTTGCACCCTATACTTGCCACCGAGTACTAGTGTCAATGAAAGATCTCAACAGATTAGTCGCTGAATTGCCTACTCCTTTTATCATTCTTGGGGATTTTAATGGTCATAGCCCATTGTGGGGCAGTAAGAATACAAATCTTCGTGGACGACAAATTGAGGAGTTTGTTAATGCTCACTCTCTTTGTCTACTTAACAATGGAGAAGACGCCTACTTCCATCAACGAAGTAGAACTTTCCACTCTTTGGACCTCGCACTATGCACGCCGTCTCTTGCTCCTTACTTTAACTTTAGAGTTGGAGTTGACTTGCGTGACAGTGACCATTTCCCAATTTTTTTGGACCGTGTGAATGTCGGTTCTAACGATGCTCAACGTCCAACACGCTACTTGTTTCATAAAGCTGATTGGACAAATTTCGCATTAAGAGCAGTGATTACTCGCAACATGGTGGAGGGTGAAAATCTTAATGAAGTAGTCAACTTGGTTACTAAAACCATCATTTCAGCTGCAGATGACAGTATTCCCAAATCGGGACTGAGCCTCTCTAAGAATAGGAAACCATGGTGGAATAAGTATTGCACTGATACCAATCGTGACCAAAGAAGAGCCTGGAATGTTTTCCGGCGTTATCCAACCTCGGCTAATCAAATAGCCTTTCAAAGAGCTAAAAGCATCGCACGGTGGGCTAGGCGGAAAAGTGAACGTGGATACTGGATTAAATTTGTGTCCGGTATTAATTCCTCTGTTACAACAAAAGATATGTGGGATAATGTTAGAAGGGTGTGTGGTATTTATCCCGAAAAACGCATCTCCTGTCTGCGAAAGAACGGTCAGGAAGTTCGAAATATTTCAGAAATGGTGGATGTTCTTGCTGAAGCTTTTGCCTTTATTTGCTCAGCAAGCAACTATACCGAACCTTTCCTCACGCATAAAAATCGTACGGAACGCATTAAGTTGCGCTTCCAGACGACGAAACGTATATCTTACAATACTGACCTAACTATCTTTGAATTGCACACAGCATTATCTGTTATTAAACACACTTCACCTGGTCCTAATGAGGT